>JARQOC010000005.1:94601775-94663917 GCA_033576535.1 Allobates femoralis
ATGAGCTCCTTTTGGTGGCCTTGTTGGCTGGCAGCTACGTGCTAATTGATTTGCTGCTTGCCAGGGATGAAAGGCTACCAAGGGTGGGGGATCATCTCTGTGAGTGAGATGTGTCAAATTGCTTTCTGGATGGAATATGGGGAATATGAAACAATATTCCTTAACAATATTCATCACAATCAGTATGTCTTTGGAGTGTGGGAGGAAACCCACGCAAATGTTAAAAATCTTTGTGGATGTTTTCCTTGCTTGGATTTGATCCCAGGACACCAGCACTACAAGACTGCAGTGCTAACCACTGAGTCACCATGTGCCCTAACCACTGCACATGTATCTTCCTAAGAGCCCTAAGATGACATCATATATAGAAAGTAATAGAAACAGTTTTTAACACAATGTGTAATATCTTTTTTTTTTTACAATATACAACGTGGGCCATTTATATGGATGCACCTTACTAAAATGGGAATGGTTGGTGATATCAACTTCCTGTTTGTGGCACATTAGTATATGGGCATGAAACATTTCCAGATGGGTAATGACCATGGTGGCCGTTTAGAGGTCGTCCATTTTGGATCCAACTTTATTTTTTTCAAAGGGAAAATTGTCATGTGACACATTAAACTTATTGAGAATTTCATAAGAAAAACAATGATGTGCTTGGTTTTTATGTAATTTTATTCTTTCATGAGTTATTTACAAGTTTATGACCACTTATAAAATGTGTTTAAAGTGCTGTCCATTGTGTTGGATTGTCAATACAACCCTCTTCTCCCACTCTTGACACACTGATAGCAACACCGCAGAAGAAATGCTAGCACAGGCTTCCAGTATCTGTTGTTTCAGATGCTGCACATCTCGTATCTTCACAGCATAGGCAATTGCCTTCAGATGAGTGATGAGGTAAACTTTTTTGTAAATAGTGAAGCTAACAAACAAACTAGCGCTATTAGTCTGACACTAACCCACAGTGGATAGATCCCTCCAAGACTGTTGGAACACAAAAATTGATGGTATGGTGTGGTATATGGGGTACAAAGATAGTGGGGCCATTCCTCATCAATGGAAACCTCAATACCACTGGATACCTGAATCATGTAGCAATTTCCGATATCCAGTGGCATTGAGGTCCCCATTGCTGAAGAATGACCCCACTATCTTTGTACCCCATATAAAACACCATACCATCAATTTTTGTGTTCCTGACAGTCTGGAGAAATGTATCCACTGTGGGTTAGTGTCAGAAAAATAGCGGTGGTTTGGATTGTTAAAAAGGTTTGCCTCATCACTATCTGAAAGCAATTGTTTATGCTGTGAAGATACGAGATGTGCAGCATCTGAAACAGCGGATACTGGAAGCCTGTGCTAGCATTTCTTCTGTGGTGTTGCTATCCGTGTGTCAAGAGTGGAGAGGGGGGTTGCATGTACAATCCAACATAATGGACAGCACTTTGAACACATTTTATAAGTGGTCATAAACTTGTAAATAACTCATGAAAGAATAATGTTACTTTAAAGCCAAGCACACCTTTTCTTTTGTTATGAAATTCTTAATAAGTATGATATGTCACATGACCCTCTTACCATTTAAAAAAGTAAAGTTGGATCCAAAATGGCCAAATTCAAAATGGCTGCAATGGTCTCCACCCATCTGGAAAAGTTTTCTCACTCCCGTATACTAATGTGCCAAAAACAGGAAGTTGATATCCCCAACCATTCCCATTTTATTTAGGTACATCTATATAAAAATGGCCCACCCTGTAGTATATTCTATTAGGAGTCATTCAAATGCATGAAACTAATTCACAGTCATATTTCTGCAATGAATCGGTTATCTGAATTTACCCTAATACCAGCCATCTGGTTGAGGCACCTAAAATAGCTTAAACACACAGATAGCGTTTTCTAGCTACACACAAATATCACAATGCACAAAGACATACTAAAGTAGAAAACTGTAACCTGACACCTAATTTGACCGTTTCAACAGACTGCACTTTGTTAAAGGGAATGTGTCAGCATGATTTCACACCTCCAACTGTTTATATGCAACATTCTGTATAGAAGTCCAGAAACAAACCTGTAGCAGATGACCACAAAAACTGCAAAATTTTAAATCCACTCCTTAATCATGACCATAGCCACTTATTCAGCTATTATGAATGGTTGTATATCTACCCTCTGGTGATTATTAGGCTTTAAAAAATGTTTCAACATGAATTGAATAGAGGGCACATTCACTGACGTACAAAATGATCCTTTATTTACACCAAGACAAGTATCATCAAGGTCACTGAGACTGAGCCACAAGCATCAGAGGAGAATGCAGGAAACCTCCTGTTCCCCACGTCTTCTGATGCCTGCCGCTCATTCCCGGCGAAATTGATTTGCCTTGTATTGGTGTAAATAAAGGATCTTTTCATATGTCAGTGAATGCCCCCTCTTTCCTTCTCATGTTGGAACATTATTTATATGCAAAACCTTTACATGACCAATCCCTGCCTCTATTAGCCCCCTTTCACATCAGTGTTTACGCTGATGTGCGGCCGATCCAGCAGGTGGTACCACATCTGTCAGATCGGCCGCCTAACAGCCGACTTGCGGCCCGGATCCGGCAAGACTCATGCATTGTCTATGGGGCTTGTAGTCTGATGCGGCAAGTGCGGTTCTGCTAAATGCAGCTGATCCGGCACTTGCGGTTGCGAAAAAAAACGTTGCTTGGCTGTGTTTTTTTCACGGCCGCAAGTGCCGGATCCAGCCGATCCGGGGTAACCGCACTTGCCGCACCAAATTACAAGCCCCATAGAGAATCACAAGTGCGTCCGTTGGGCGGAAGATCCAGGAGATGCGGTAAATCTGCTGGATCTGCCGCACATCAGCGAAAACCCTGATGTGAAAGGCCCCTTACTGAGAAATCAACATTTGAATAGATATGCAAATTGGGCAGAGGATCTGAAATCTCTCTCACTTCAGCTCTATTTTCCACCCAGTGCAGCCTCTTCCTACTTGACTGATGGCTCCTTTGCCTGAACTCACACAACATAGAGTCTAAATTTAAATACAGTTAAATGCTGATTCCTCAGTTATTGCTGGGCTCCTGTAAAAGAGGAATATATGGACCCTTTTCAGACAAATAGTTTTTTCTATGAAGGGGAAGGGGAAAATGAGCCTTCTGATCTCTTTGGACCCAGGTTGGCTTTACAGGTTGCACAAATGCTTTCTCCACCCCGGATGTGACAAATGGGAGAAAAGCAACTTTATTCTTTCCTTTCAGTCATGCAGGTCATCACTCTGTATACTGTATACTGTGACTTGTGGCTATGGGCGTGCCCCAGAACTTTGACGGACATCCGGGTCTTCACTGATGTACTGCATGTCGGTGAAACTGAGGGGGTGTGCTTACAGTCATTGGTCACAGTATAGTGAAGCCGCTTGGGTATGTTGAAAGACTGAAAGCTGGTGGCTCCCATGAGGAACAAAGTTAATTTTCTACTGGTGGTCACATTTTCACTACAGTGCACAGATATCTTCATAATGCTCTTAACCAGCAGATTAACCCTATGTCTGCATAATAATGGTGGCTTCACACCTGGCAACGTCGCTAGCGACATCGCCGAAAAAGTGACGTATCAGCGATGTCGCTAGCGACGTCGTGCTGTATAAACGAGCGGTGCGACCGCGTTTTATCGCCGGTCGCAGGTTGACAGGTTTACGGGAAGAACCGTAAACCTGTCAACCTGCGATAAGGCTGGATCGCGCCGTGTGACATCGCCAGAGCGATGTCGGCGGCGATCCAGCCTATACCGCAGTGTTGCTGCAGATCGCTCGCTGGGCTAAGCCCAGCCCAGCAAGCGATGTCACCGCCCGCATCGCTGCGGTGTCGCCGGCCGCAGCGATGCTGTGTGACAGCTAGCCAGCCATGTCGGAACCGAGCGGGCACCCGCGCATCGCTTCCGACATCGCTGGCCAGATCGCCAGGTGTGACGGCACCATTAGACATGGCAGATTCTTTTTTTAATTGTGAGTTTTTGCATGAAGGTAATTTTTAGTATCATAGTATACTTAACACATTGTATATCAGGTGAAAAAAATCATTTTGGTTTAAATTAGTTGCTTTTCGTTTGCGTTCTTATTGAGCTTTGCATTTTCATTTTGTCTAATGAAGACGTTTTTTTGCCAACATAACCTACATATTTGTATTTTTATTGGCTTATATTTAAAGTATCTCTTTTTTTACATGGGGAACGTCCTGCTAAGTATAGTAACAGTCTGCAAGAAGTAAAAACTTTGTTATATATCCTCTTTTGTTGTCTGTCTTATTTTTGGCAGTGCTGGAAATTAGATCAGACATGTGCATTGTTAAGTACTCTAAGATGCTCTACCCCACTGACTTTTTCACTTTTAAAAAGTTGTTTTTACAGCTGCACACGGCTGCGGAGCTGTAGAATGATCAGCAGCACAGAAGTCTTAAGATTATATAAAGAAGCTGTCAAAACAAAGTACCTTTTATCTTGTATAAGCACAAATCAGACTTAGAAAGCATTAACTATTTTTTAAATCAGTATAAAATAAACCGAGTCCAAACATTCAGTGCACATATGCCTTTTATCTAGATGAAAAAAAATAGAAATCAGCCATAAATTGTTATGTGCATTGCTCCATTTCTGTTTCATTTTATTTTTGTTATATCAGTGCTGTCTAATAGAAAACATATACTTCAGTTTGGAATCATCCACCTTTGTAATTATCATGAAGGCCAAAAAGGTAGAGTTAAGTCATTGTAAAAGTTGAACCACACCTTAACTGAAATATACAAGACGGCACATCGGGTCCGTACTTGTGGACAAGTGAAATTGGTTACACTGATGAGTGGAGTTCACCTTCTATGATTGTGTTTGAAAAGAGCATTTTTTTAAAGATCAGTTTTAGATTCGATTAGATCTTAAAGCATACCCACCATTTACATTTTTATTTAATAATAATGTAGAGTAAGATATATTAATAAACTTTCAAATATACTTTATAAAGAAAATTCTGGTTGAAAATCATTCATAAAGCTTCCACAAGGTGTCCCCACTAAACTGTGTATGAAGCAGACATATGTTCACTCTTAAGGTACCGTTACACAGAGATATATTGCTTGCAACTCACTGGTTGCAGTGAAATCATGGACACATTGTTACATTTGTACACGGCAACAAAATGGAACAATGTGTCCATGATTTCACTGCAACCAGTGAGTTGCAAGCAATATATCTCTGTGTAACGGTACCTTTAGTCAGATCCATCTTCACACTGAATATAGCCATATAGCCATATAAGAGTAAGGGGTGATCGAGCTCCTGACAGCAGCTGTTGGGTGAAAATGTATCAGATTTCCACAAGCTATAGCACAGTGCTGAGCAATGTCAGAATGTCAGGAACTCTGCAAACATCTCTGCCCTTGACACAAGCTTCTGATCTGTCATCTGGCTCCTTCTCTGCTTAGTCACGATCTCTGACTTGTTAACTCCTTCTCTGCTGTCTCATTGCACTGCTCCCTATCAACTGATGGCAATGCCCACGCAGCCATAAAATGCAGTTTTTGAAAGAGCATAGAAAAATGTGAGAAAATAGTTCATATGGCTCAAAAATGCATTATTTTAGCTGCTATGTGACCCACCATTAACAATCAGTTCTGTATTGTGTTTTTTTTCAATGAAAAGCCATTTAAACTTTAATGACTAAATAAATTTGATTTTGACCAAAGTGATTCATCATTAATCTAAAATTCCCACAAAAGATATGTATTGTAGTTTGAGGGTTCTCCTGACCCCATAATATGAAGAGGAGGGGAAGGAAGGGTTTGAAAATGAATGGAAATTATACTTACCTGTCCTAGTCCCACCCTTGACCTGTCCTGACACTGCTGCTACCCAACTGATCCTCTGGTCTTTGCTTCGATCTTCCTCTTGTCTTCAGACCTGCTAGCCTCTGGTTTACAGATTATTTGGTGCTGACTAGGCCTTTACTTGGTCATGAGTCTCAAAAGGACCCAACGAATTGAAAATTTACTGCTATTTTTCTGGTTTAATGCAAGTGGATCCTAAAATATTATGGATTCTGGTAAATCTGAATTTAACTTGAAATTCACAGTTAAATTGATTTGGTCTGAACTTATTTATTCATCTCTGAACAACATTATAAAGTTGCAAATAATGTGGATAAACATTGGCCAGGATTCTTTTCGTTTTACTTGATTGGTGCTCGCTGTGGAACTTCAAGTAGAGTAATAAAATAGTAACAAAGATTCAAGATGAATAATCTGACACTGATAGACAAGGAAGACCACATACCGTATATACTCGTGTATAAGCCGACCCGTGTATAAGCCAACCCCCCTACTTTTGCCCCCAAAAGCTGGTAAAAGTTATTGACTCGCGTATAAGCCTAGGGTATGAAATGTAGCAGACCCCATCCTATTAAGGTATATAGCCCCCCGTCACTGGTATATAGCACCCCTCAGTAATGGTATACAGGCCCCTCAGCAGTGGTATACAGGCCCCTCAGCAGTGGTATACAGGCCCCTCAGCAGTGATATACAGGCCCCTCAGCAGTGGTATACAGGCCCCTCAGCAGTGGTATACAGGCCCCTCAACAGTAGTATACAGGCCCCTGTGCAGTGTATACAGGCCCCTGTGCAGTGTATACAGGCCCCTCTGCAGTGTTTACAGGCCCCTGTGCAGTGTATACAGGCCCCTCAGCAGTGGTATTATACAGGCCCCTGTGCAGTGTATACAGGCCCCTGTGCAGTGTATACAGGCCCCTGTGCAGTGTATACAGGCCCCCTGTGCAGTGTATACAGGCCCCCTGTGCAGTGTATACAGGCCCCTGTGCAGTGTATACAGGCCCCTGTGCAGTGGTATACAGGCCCCCTGTGCAGTGTATACAGGCCCCTGTGCAGTGTATACAGGCCCCGGTGCAGTGTATACAGGCCCCTCTGCAGTATATACACGCCCCCTCTGCAGTGTATACAGGCCCTCTCTGCAGTGTATACAGGCCCCCTCTGCAGTGTATACAGGCCCCTGTGCAGTGTATACAGGCCCCTGTGCAGTGTATACAGGCCCCCTCTGCAGTGTATACAGGCCCCCTCTGCAGTGTATACAGGCCCCTGTGCAGTGTATACAGGCCCCTCTGCAGTGTATACAGGCCCCCTCTGCAGTGTATACAGGCCCCTGTGCAGTGTATACAGGCCCCTATGCAGTGTATACAGGCCCCCTCTGCAGTGTATACAGGCCCCCTCTGCAGTGTATACAGGCCCCTGTGCAGTGTATACAGGCCCCTGTGCAGTGTATACAGGCCCCCTGTGCAGTGTATACAGGCCCCCAATGGTGGTATACTGGCCCCCAGCAGTAATACACAGCCCCCCCTCCTTATTATGTCTCCCCCAGGCTGCAGCACCTGTCAAAATAACAAACATTTTATACATCACCTCTCTGGCGCAGCTCCTCCGCTCCTCCGGTCCCGGCCCCGGCTTCTTCTTCCTGCTTGTTCCGGCTTCCAGTGCTGTGACCGCGCGCAGGAAATGACGTCATCTCCTGCGCCTGGTCACATGACACCGGCACAAGCAGGAAGATGCCGGGACCGGAGGAGCGGAGGAGCTGCGCCGGAGAGGTGATGTATAAAATGTTTGTTATTCTGACAGGTGCTGCAGCCTGCGGGAGACATAATAAGGAGGGGGGGCTGTGTATTACTGCTGGGGCCCAGTGTATGGCAATATGCACGGCATCCCCCCGCCGCTGATGGACGGGGGGATGCCGTGCATATTCATTACACTAATGAGGCGGCCCCACGTGACGCGCGCGGTCACTGCGGCCCCCTCCTGCCTCCTCCAGCCCCCGGTCACAGCCCCCCCCCACAGCATACCGAGTGACTCGCGTATAAGCTGAGGGGGGGACTTTTCAGCCCAATTTTTGGGGTAAAAAACTCGGCTTATACACAAGTATATACGGTATATTGAAAGTCACTTCCTTTTATTAAACATCTTTTATTAAACTTGAGATGTTAAATAATAGGAAATAAGTTTCGACACATGACATATATAGTCTTCTGCGTATCAGTGCTATTTCGGAGGTATTCTTTGGAGACCTGTCTCTAGCACTGATTACTATGTATTAGTCTATGTAAGGCCTCCTTCACATGTCCATGTTTCCAGAATGTGTGTTTTTCACAGATACCACAAGTACCTACCGTATATACTCGCGTATAAGCCGAGTTTTTCAGCCCAAAAATTGGGCTGAAAAGTTACCCCCTCGGCTTATACGCGAGTCACTGTATACTGTATACAATGTATACAGTATACAGTGCCCCGATCTATATACAGGCCCCCCCCCCCGCCGCAATCCTGTAAAAGAAGAGATTAGTATACTTATCCCTCCGCTGTCCCGCCGCTGCCGCCATCACGCTCCTCCATCTTCATCCAGCGTCTTCCGTCTTCTTCCGGGTTGCTCCGATGGTCGCTGGCAATGACGTCATTGCCGGCGAGACAGAGGAGGAAGCTGAAAGAAGACGGAAGACGCTGGATGAAGATGGAGGAGCGTGATGACGGAGGCGGCGGGACAGCGGAGGGATAAGTATACTAATCTCTTCCTTTACAGGATTGTGGCGGGGGGGCCTGTATATAGATGGGGGGAGGCTGCATATATCTCCTGGGGCTGAATATACCTCCTGGGGCTGCATATACCTCCTGGGGCTGCATATACCTCCTGGGGCTGCATATGGGGCTGTATATACCTCTGGGGCTGCATATGGGGCTGCATATACCTCCTGGGGCTGCATATGGGGCTGTATATACTTCTGGGGCTGCATATACCAACTGGGGCTGCATATGGGGCTGTATATACCTCTGGGGCTGCATATGGGGCTGCATATACCTCTGGGGCTGCATATGGGGCTGCATATACCTCCTGGGGCTGCATATGGGGCTGTATATACCTCTGGGGCTGCATATGGGGCTGCATATACCTCTGGGGCTGTATATACCTCAGGGGCTGTTTATGGGGCTGCATATACCTCTGGGGCTGTTTATGGGGCTGCATATACCTCCTGGGGCTGCATATGGGGCTGTATATACCTCTGGGGCTGCATATGGGGCTGCATATACCTCTGGGGCTGTATATACCTCTGGGGCTGCATATGGGGCTGTATATACCTCTGGGGCTGTTTATGGGGCTGCATATACCTCCTGGGGCTGCATATGGGGCTGTATATACCTCTGGGGCTGCATATGGGGCTGCATATACCTCCTAGGGCTGCATATGGGGCTGTATATACCTCTGGGGCTGCATATGGGGCTGCATATACCTCTGGGGCTGTATATACCTCTGGGGCTGCATATGGGGCTGTATATACCTCTGGGGCTGTTTATGGGGCTGCATATACCTCCTGGGGCTGCATATGGGGCTGCATATACCTCTGGGGCTGCATATGGGGCTGCATATACCTCCTGGGGATGCATATGGGACTGTATATACCTCTGGGGCTGCATATACCTCTGGGGCTGCATATACCTCTGGGCTGTATATACCTCTGGGGCTGCATATGGGGCTGCATATACCTCTGGGGCTGTATATACCTCTGGGGCTGTATATACCTCTGGGGCTGCATATACCTCTGGGGCTGCATATGGGGCTGCATATACCTCTGGGGCTGTATATACCTCTGGGGCTGCATATACCTCTGGGGCTGCTGTATACTACCACTGGGGCTGCTGCTGTATATACCACTGGGGCTGCTGCTGTATACTACCACTGGGGAGGCTGCTGTATACCTCACTGCTGGGGGTTGTATACCTGTGCTGGAGTCCACCCTCGGCTTATACGCGAGTCAATAAGTTTTCCCAGTTTTTGGGGGCAAAAGTAGGGGGGTCGGCTTATACACGGGTCGGCTTATACACGAGTATATACGGTATTATAACCTATGGGAATGTTAACCCGTCCCTGCATTGAAACTAACTGTGTGTAAATGCAGAACGCATGAAGACGTATCCATTTTCCTTCCGCAGACAAGAACCAATACAAATCTATGAGTCGGTGAAAAACACGTATAGCACACGGATGGCATCTGTGTGTCATCTGTGTGCTGTACACGTATAACATTGAAAAGTAGAAGAGAAGCTTCATAATTTATTTGTTAATTGATACACCTGTAAAAACATTGATGACACTGATGGTAAAAAACGGAACATACACTGATGACACACTGATGCGAAACACTGATGACACCGCTACTGTTTTCCACATGCATGTGTTATACAGACGTGAAAGGAGGCCTGAACCAGTTTTTGTTATAGTGGGTTATTAACGATTATATAGAAAGTGGGAGGATCCTTGACTCCATCAAGGACTGGAGTCACATGATTTTATGAAAAATCTGATTAATTTTCATCCTGGAGACTAGGATGAGTGAAATCCATTTGGGATTTGGACACGAGTGTACAATTTTTTCCTCGTCTAGCATCCATATGCCATTTGTATGTCATGCATTTTTATCTCAGCAACTATTAGTCTCAATTATTTACAGGACCCTTTACTGTGTGTTATCTACTATATAATCTCCTAATGGCGTCTGTCTGACGCCGAAATCGCAGCGGCCAATAAGAGCAGCATATGCAAATGAGCCGAGCGGCGTGCGAATTCAAATATTGCGCACCTCGCAGCTCTCCTCTAACCCCCCCGCTCCTCCTGCCCTGCCAGCGCTTCCCCCCCGCTCCTCCTGCCCTGCCTGTGCTTCCACCCTGCTCTCCTCCTCCCCGGGATGTCGCTTCTGTGCTCCCTGGCTGTGTGTGCGGGGTTAGAGTCAGGCCCCGCCCCCACTCTCCTCCTCTCCGGTATGTCACTCCTCTGTTCCTTGGATGTGTGGGCGGGGTTAGTGTCAGGCCCCGACTCTGTTCTCATCCCCAGGATGTCACTCCTGTGCTTGCCGGCTGTCTGCTCTGATGATGTCGGCGATGGCGGTGCTAAGTGTCCCCGGACTGTGCCGGCTCCTGCTGCTGCTCTCCGCGGTGCTGCTCCAGGGCCGGGTGCACCTGTATAATGAGTATGACCTGCTGGGATGGCCAGGGGACAGAGAGTTGAGTGCCCATGTGTGTGTGTGTGTGTGTGTGTGGCTGTGAGTATGAGTCTGTGTGTGTCTGGGTGTGTGTGTCTGGCTGTGGGTGTCTGGCTGTGGGTGTGAGTCTGTGTGTGTATGTGTGTGGGTCTGAGTCTGTGTCTAGGTGTGACTCTGTGTGTGGGTGTAAGTCTGTGTGTGGGTGTGAGTCTGCTCCTTCCTCCCCCTGCCTGTGCTGGTTTGTCCTCCGTCCTCCTCCCCCCGCCTCTCTGTGCTCTGTCCTCCCACTGCTGCTCCGTCCTCCCCCTGCCTGTGCCATTCCATCCTCCGTCCTCCCCCACCCCGCCGCTTCATCCTCCCCCAACCCGCTGCTTCGTCCTCTATCCTCCTCCTCCCCGTCGCTCTGTGCTCCATCCTCCCCCTGCCGCTCTGTCCTCCCCCTGCCTGTGCTGCTCTGATCTCGCCCACAGCACCCCTTCCTCCTCCTTCCTTTGTCCTCCTCCCCTCCACCACTCCGTCCTCCCCCTGCCTATGCTACTCCGGCCTCCTCCACCCCGGCATTTCATCCTCCATCCTCCTCCCCCCGCTGCTCTGTGTTCCATCCTCCCCCTGCTGCTCTGTCCTCTCCCTGCCTGTGCCGGTCCATCCTCCCCCACCCCACCGCTACCTCCTCCATCCTCCTCCCCCTTGCCTCTCCATCCTCCCTCCTCCCCCGCCAGTTCATCCTCCCCCTACCTGTGCTGCTCCTTCCTCCATCCTCCTCCCCCCCGCCACGCCGTACTCCCCCCGCTCTCTGTCCTCAAAGTCCCTCCCTATTCAGCCCTCACCGACTTCCCCATGCAATCCCTATTTCTACATTCTAGAATACCCGATGTGGTAGAATCGGGCCACCATCTAGTACTACATAATTGTAATGTATCAGTAAAAAACTGATGACACTAAGATGGTCCATTTGGCGTCCATTTTTTTCATGCTTATAGACTTGTATTGGTGAGTCTTGATCCACTTGCAGCATACTATAACTTTTTTCTCATCCCTATCTGATATGCTCTGCTGCATTGACTAACATTGATTCATGTGCAATGTGAGATTTTCTTGCATTGCACTCGTCTGATACATACGCTCATGTGAGCAAAGCCTAAACCATCTAACTTGTATATTAGGAAAGTATTGATGCCATTTTGTATATCTAAGGCTAGGGTCACACAGCCCAGCTGTTTTTGCTTCTGAGCCGTTTTTACTGAAAAAAAAAAAAAAATTTTTTCAAAGTCCCAAACAACGGATCCGTTAACGGATGGTGCATTTAGGTGCACCTGCGTTATTCAAAAACGGCCATCATTTTTCATGTGCACAAAAAAAACGTTGCTAGCAACGTTTTTGGAAGCTGGAATTTTTTTTTTTTTTAACATGGGGCCCTATGGGGGAGCTATCTGTTAACGCATGGCACCATCCGTTAACGGATGTCTGTTTTTGGTTAAAGAATGACAAAGTCCAAAAAACGGCTAGGAGCTCAGGAGACACTATTGGCACCTTATAAAAATGGATTTGGCTTGGGAAAGACTTTCAAAAATGGATTTCTATGTGTGACCCTTGCCTAAGGCATACAGTTAGGGCCAGAAATATTTGGAAAGTGACACAATTTTCGCGAGTTGGGCTCTGCATGCCACCACATTGGATTTGAAATGAAACCTCTACAACAGAATTCAATTGCAGAATGTAACGTTTAATTTGAAGGGTTGAACAAAAATATCTGATAGAAAATTTAGGAATCGTACACATTTCTCTACAAACACTCCACATTTTAGGAGGTCAAAAGTAATTAGACAAATAAACATAACCCAAACAAAATATTTTTATTTTCAATATTTTGTTGCGAATCCTTTGGAGGCAATCACTGCCTTAAGTCTGGAACCCATGGACATCACCAAACGCTGGGTTTCCTCCTTCTTAATGCTTTGCCAGGCCTTTACAGCAGCAGCCTTCAGGTCTTGCTTGTTTGTGGGTCTTTCCGTCTTAAGTCTGGATTTCAGCAAGTGAAATGCATGCTCAATTGGGTTAAGATCTGGTGATTGACTTGGCCATTGCAGAATGTTCCACTTTTTTGCACTCATGAACTCCTGGGTAGCTTTGGCTGTATGCTTGGGGTCATTGTCCATCTGTACTATGAAGCGCCGTCCAATCAACTTTGCAGCATTTGGCTGAATCTGGGCTGAAAGTATATCCCGGTACACTTCAGAATTCATCCGGCTACTCTTATCTGCTGTTATGTCATCAATAAACACAAGTGACCCAGTGCCATTGAAAGCCATGCATGCCCATGCCATCACGTTGCCTCCACCATGTTTTACAGAGGATGTGGTGTGCCTTGGATCATGTGCCGTTCCCTTTCTTCTCCAAACTTTTTTCTTCCCATCATTCTGGTACAGGTTGATCTTTGTCTCATCTGTCCATAGAATACTTTTCCAGAACTGAGCTGGCTTCTTGAGGTGTTTTTCAGCAAATTTAACTCTGGCCTGTCTATTTTTGGAATTGATGAATGGTTTGCATCTAGATGTGAACCCTTTGTATTTACTGTCATGGAGTCTTCTCTTTATTGTTGACTTAGAGACAGATACACCTACTTCACTGAGAGTGTTCTGGACTTCAGTTGATGTTGTGAACGGGTTCTTCTTCACCAAATAAAGTATGCGGCGATCATCCACCACTGTTGTCATCCGTGGACGCCCAGGCCTTTTAGAGTTCCCAAGCTCACCAGTCAATTCCTTTTTTCTCAGAATGTACCCAACTGTTGATTTTGCTACTCCAAGCATGTCTGCTATCTCTCTGATGGATTTTTTCCAGCCTCAGGATGTTATGCTTCACCTCAATTGAGAGTTCCTTTGACCGCATGTTGTCTGGTCACAGCAACAGCTTCCAAATGCAAAACCACACACCTGGAATCCACCACTGACCTTTTAACTACTTAATTGATTACAGGTTAACAAAGGAGACGCCTTCAGAGTTAATTGCAGCCCTTAGAGTCCATTGTCCAATTACTTTTGGTCCCTTGAAAAAGAGGAGGCTATGCATTACAGAGCTATGATTCCTAAACCCTTTCTCCGATTTGGATGTGGAAACTCTCATATTGCAGCTGGGAGTGTGCACTTTCAGCCCATATTATATATATAATTGTATTTCTGCACATGTTTTTGTAAACAGCTAAAATAACAAAACTTGTGTCACTGTCCAAATATTTCTGGCCCTAACTGTATAAAACACTTGTCTTAATGAGTCAGGGCCCATTCACTATGATGTTTGCCAAATAGTCTAAGCTGATTTCTCCCATAGTAGGTTATGTTAGAGACATGTACTTTCCTTATATTTTCCATTGGCTTATCATTATCAAGGATGTGTGAAACAAGATTACCAGCTTAAAAATTACTAAAAACTAATTAAATAAATAACATTTGGTGCTACAAATGTCTGTGTTTTATGTTGTATCTGCTATGTGTGGTCACCCGATGGTTATGATGTGAATTGTAGAGTTTTGTTACCATTTTATGATATTTTATTGTGTTTTCTTCCATGATAAATTAGAGTCCATAACCAAATTTAATAAAATGTAATGGTGGACACATTCACTAAGTAAAAACATCATACAACAAAAAGAAAAATGTGGAAGAAAATAATCAAAAGAAAAAATAAAGCATACATTAAAAAAAAAAAAGAAACCTGTTATAAAGATGTTAAGTGGGCAATTTTCAATTCTGAAAGCATTTCTTTATGAGGGTCACACGTCATAAATTTTAAAAGATTACATTAAAAATTTGTACTATCCTTAGGCTATGTTCAATGTACCTTACTCCATATGTCAGATGGATATGTTTTCACTGTAAAGTTCTGTTCGCTTTGTGTCAGGCAAACATATGCCAAAATAGTGTCCTTTTATACAAAAGACAGATTTTCATCAGAATCGCACATTCTGACAACATGTAGCATCAAACACAGTCAAAATAGCAGTTTGTCGTCATATTTCGAGCTCCATATGTCAGATTTGTCAGGATCAGACTTGGTTTTCCAGCTCATCTCACAGATTCTTGAGTGGATCAAGATTTGGATATTTGGAGCTAAAGTCAACAAATTGAAAACTTTTGTCATATCTTTGAAATCATTACTGGCAGTGTAGCAGGGAGTGTTTTCCAAGTGAAGAAGGACGCTACTTTTTTTGGAACACTATTGCCATAAAAAAGTACAATTGATCTGGGACAATGTTTACGTAGGTGATACTTATCAAAATATTAACCATATGAATACCAGGACTAAAGTTTTCCTAACCCCTTATTGCCTGAGTCCACGTAAAGAAAACAAGTGAACTCCAGCACCAAAAAAAAGTAGGAAAAATTAAAATCACATTTTATTTAAAAGGTGGCCTTACATGTTTTTATGGCTTTGTTAATACACTTTTAACTTTTTCTAAATAAAATGTGATTTTTAATTTTTGCTACATATGTTAGGTGCTGGAGTTCACTTGCTTTCTTAGACTAGGGTCACACATGTGCATGTATTTTAAATCCTGATCTGGTTTTGAGCTTTTAAAAAGCTCAAAACCGGATCAGGAAAGGCTCCCCATAGGAGCCCATTATGGTAACCGGATTGCACTACATGCAATCCGGTTACTGGCTCCGGATCTGCAGCCTGCGCGAAAAATCATGTAGGCTGCAGTTTTCGGAGCGCTTCTATGATCCGCAATGCAGTAACCGCATTGCTCCGGATGTGTAATCCTGAGCAATCTGGTTACCATCTACTGCCACAGGGATGAACAAAGTGGTAACTGTTTAATAAAACATGAAATATTAATATTAGTTGTGTGCAACATGTCTCTAGGGGGTGCCCACCCCCCTAGAGACATACTGCCCACTACTGTGGGCATGTCAGGGGTTAATAACCCATTTACAGTAAGCCGGCTATTGTCGGCTTTGTACAATTTTATCAATGAAGTCGCTGCTCTCCTGACAGTTGCGCAGATACTGTACGTAATAGTGTGGCACCCCACTACGTAGGTGCCACAAAAGGGATACTGCACCCAGAAAAGCGGTGTAGTACTCCACTGCAGTTGGGACTATGGTCACTAGATGGAATCCTAGAGCAGCACTCACACACTAGAATAGTGGGTGGGAGGGACCCTGGGAGGGTCTTACCGACCTCTAGAGGGGACCAGAGAGCTGAGAAGTCGAGAGAGAGTCGGAGGAGGAGGGAGTGTGGAAGGAGCCAGGCAGCCAGCCTGAAGGAGCAAGGAGGGCCACCTCGGCTGAGGGGGCCCCAAGAAAGCAAAGATCCCAAGAAACAGAGAAAGAAAGAGAGAGATGGAAACTCAGAAAGGCAGAGTTCACTCTAAGAAGGGGATTGAGTAACAGTAGAGTTTGCCCATAAAGAAAGGAAACCGAGTACCGGAGCCCGCAACTGTGAGATCCTTCAAGGCTCACAGAAAATCCGTTTAAACGGGGATATTATAAATACGGCCCCGACTCCCAAGGAACCCACAAGAGGGGAACCAGAACCGCAGTAGGCGACTGCGGCATTCAACAGAAGGTTAGCCCGACGGGTACAAGGGAGGAGAGAAAGAACTAGAAGCAGCAGGAGGTCAGGTCATCTACAGGAGATCAGACTTCACTGTACTGGGAACAGAAAAGAAGGAAAAGAAAGGAACATAAAGGAGGGTTCCATCTACAGCCAGAAACCCCAATTGCAGCATCCAGAGCATTTGCCGTTGTACCACCAATAACTGCTGAAAGACTGTATTGCTGATGAAAGTTATTCAAGTAAAAGTTACCCGGTGAAGTGAAGTTTTGACTCTGCTGCATCCTTATCATAAACTGCTTTATTACAGCATCACTGCCCTGGTGGTCCAGTCCCGCCTGCGGTGACTTTTCCATCAAGGCCGCAATACCACCAACCGCCTGAGGGCTGTGGCAGCACTGGTGAACATCTCTAGACTCAGCAGGTGGCATCACGAAGACAAAAACACTTTATTCCCTGTAAATAGTCCTCCTTTACTGAGCTGACCCCCAGGGCCATGGCTTCGGGATGGCCACCCATGACTTCCTGTACCGAAGATAGCCCGAGAGCCGCGTACCCGAGCCCTGGGGCGCGTCAATGTACATATAGTATCTGCCACTGTCTGAGGTCCTGTAGGCATTTACATTATATCTATGGCGGTGCGCTGCCCATAGATCTAATGTAAATGCCTACAGGGCCATGGACAGTGGCACATACTATACGTACATTACGTACAGTATCTGCCCAACTGTCAGGGAAGCCGTGGCTTTATTGATAAAATTGTACAAAGCCGACAATAGCCGGCTTACTGTAAATGGGTTATTAACCCCTGACATGCCCACAGGAGTGGACAGCATGTCTCTAGGGGGGGTGGGCACCCCCTAGAGACATGTTGCACACAACTAATATTAATATTTCATGTTTTATTAAACAGTTTCGACTTTGTTCATCCCTGCAGCAGCAGGGATGAACAAAGTAGACGGTAACTGTATTGCTCCAGATTACACATCCGGAGCAATCCGGTTAGCGGATTGCGGTTTTCTGCACACACTTTCCCTTAAAAATGTGTGTGAAGGCAATTGCGTTTACTGGATCCAGATCTGGATGCGGTGAACGCAATTGCCTGCCCAAAGGTGACCTCAGCCTTAATCTGGACTATTGCTACTGCTTCAGTGACCATGCTGGATTACTCCGGGCATCAGACCAATTCAGCATATGAAAAACCCAGACTTTCGGTAGGCTGAGATACAATTTTTATTTTTTATTGCCTTATTGCCTGAATTAAAATCTACATTCCATACAAATAAATTGATTTGTTATGATGAGAATACTGTCACCATCATTTTCACATAATGTGTCCTGTTGCCCCTCTTTCTCAGGTAAGTAACACACACTCAGCTACAACTAAAGCCCCCATCACACATTGCGAGACGCTGTTTCGTCACAGGTTTTGTGACGCAACAGCGACCTTGCCAGCGATCTCTCTATGTTTGACACGTAGCAGCGAGCGGGCCGGCACTGTGATATCACCGATCGTGTCGGAATGGCCTGAACCATTTTTTGAACGTCGGGTTCCTGATGGGCAGCATACTCCGGTGTGTTTAATGCCTTAACAATGACCTCGGTGGCGACTCTGAACTCAGCCACGTAGGTCTGAGTCATCAGACTAGCTGCTGTGTGACAGGGTCCCAACGACCGCCGAGGTCATTATATGGGTCACCGTATTGTTGCTACGTCATTGAGTAGATGTGACTGTTTGACATCTCACCAGCGACCACGTAATGACGTTCCAGCGATCCTTACCGGGTAATACCTTTGTCGGGATTGTTGGAACATTGCCAAGTGTGACAGGACCCTAAGAGCCTGCGTGGTCGAAACACATCAGTGGTGTACCTCACTGTGACTGTTTTTTATAGATCAATGAAGAAAATAATATTTTATCGTATTTCCGGATCTCCTCTCCTCTTACTTTTTAACTGAGCCACTGAGCCAACAGGTTAATATCTGGATTTCCAAGCAATATACGGTGATTCATTATTTTCCCAGAGTGTGAGTGATTTATATTTTCTCATGTTTGAAGTAATACACACACGTGACCATTCATATGATATAAACTAGAATATCAGGTGAGGTTCTCCAGCCATTTGAAAGAAGTCTCGTGCCATTCTATGTTATAATAATAATCATAATCTGTATTTATATAGTGCCAACATATTCCACAGCGCTTCACAATTCAGTGGTTCATATACAAACAGTTATAAGTAACAATAAAAAAAATGAATTAAAGTAGAGAAACAATGTGAAAAATACAATACAATAATTAAACCAAAAGTAAAGGTGACCCTGCTCAAAAGAACTTACAATCTACAGCGAGATGGAAGTTACACAAAGTACAGGGGCTTATTACAATGATGGTCCAGGAATCTTGAGGAAGTGGGGGATAGAAAAAAATTACATGAGTGGTCAGCAGCCAATCTGTGTAGAGCTTTTGGGTTTGGTGGAGTTTGAAGAAGAGTTATGTCCATAGAAATAGTGAATGGGTTATATACAGTATAAAAGACTTCTATTAGGGAGCATAAGAGGCCACCTTAAAAATGTGTTTTTAGGGAGTGCCTGAAGCTATGTGAGTTGTGGATAGTCCTAATGTCTTGGTCTAGAGCATTCCAGAGAATTAGTTCAGCTCGGGAGAAGTCTTGGAGCCGGGACTGGGAGGTTCAGATTAATGCAGATGTTAGTCGAAGGTCATTTGTAGAACGTAGAGGATGGATAGGGTGATAGACAGAGATGAGGGAGGAGATGTAGGAAGGTGCTGCACTGTGAAGAGCTTTGTGGGTGAGAACAAGCAGTTTGAAATGGATCCTGTAGTGTATGGGCAGCCAGTGCAGTGACTGGCATAGAGTGGAGACATCTGAGTAACAATTGGCCAGATAGGTGATCCTGGCTGCTGCATTAAGGATGGACTGGAAAGGGGAAAGTCTTGTGATGGAGAGGGCAATTAATAGAGAATTATTGCAATAATCAAGGTGGGAATTTGATCAGGGCCATGGTGAGGGTTTTTGTTGTTTCCATGGTGAGACAGGGGAGGACTCTAGAAATGTAAAATCATAATCCATATACACTAGTATTTGACTTCTGATTGTTTCCCCTGTAACGGGTGGCGAAAAATGTTGAGATGCGGAAAACATCAGGAAAGCTATTGGAGATCATAAATTGTTTAGCAAATGGAGTATTTAATATTTTATCAAAACTTGGATTGTACACTTGTCAGCCTCTTGTGATTGGCAATGTGACCAAAAGTGTTTTCATGAGCTTAAAGTTGTATTTTATAAATAGAGATGAGTTATATCCTATAAAGAAAGGGAAGAAAATATACATTACATGTGTGTGAGCACAATTTATAGTCCTGTTGTGTCTTTTATTTTTAGAAAAGCAAAAAGATCCATTTTTATGAATGTCTAATCTGTTGGTTAATGTTTTACTCATTCCAATGTCCCACAAAATTCCATCATACCGGATGCCAAGTTGAGCCATTATGGTGTTCAAGTAATTAAACTATTTATTCCTTAGATAATAATTCCATAGAGTGCACTAAAAATTGCAACACATAAACTGCATATGTAACAGTAAGGGTCTAGTTCAATTCGGACAGCAGAGATTAGTAGTCACCAGGCTATAAGCCTTGTTTGTCCTTCCTATTATGCTGCCCTACTAATACTGTAATTAATGGATCTGCTGCAAAGATACAAACACTAATTGCTTTGTGCCCTAACTGTCTTTTGTACTGTAATAGTGTCTTGTGTTTGAATTTGAATTTAAAAATGTCACTTTTCACGGCAGACTGAGACAGAGGAGTCAAAGAGTCCATGGTCCAATAACAGGAAAGTACATAAAGGTAAAGATTAGGCAAAAGAGTAGTCAGGTAGCAGTCCTTGAGCAGATCTAAACAGTAGTTATATAGGCAAAGGGGTTCAGCAAAAGAGTAGTCAAAACAGTAAGCACAAGGTCATGCAGCAAAGGCTGAGAACAGCTAAACACAAAGCACACAAAGGTCTGACCATAGACAGTCAGCGAAATAGCCAGATAATTATCCTGAATATACAATTCCCAGAGGAAACCCAGCAGTTGTGGCCAAATAGAGCAGCAAAGCTACCACCCACAATACTGTCAGCCTATTCATATATTCATGCCTAATATTGGGTGGTAGATCTGTCATTCACATAACTGACAGCTCAGCATGTCCCTGATTCTGTAAGATGGCTGAGTTGTCAATCACTGCATCCCTACGACAGTGTGAGTAATAAAATTGTCACAGTACTCCCAGCAACTGGACTCCCAGGTTTCCCAGGAAATCTAGAACAGAAGGTCCTGACCAACCAGTAGGAGGATTAAGAACAAAAATAGTGTATGCAGGCGACAGAGATAGGCCAAGAAGGATATTGCATCAGGGTGTTTAATCACATCGCGTTTCGGCGGTGGTGCCCACCTTCATCAAGTGCAGGGGCGTAACTACAATAGGTGCAGGGGTTGCGATCGCGGCCGGGCCCCGGAGCCTAGGGGGGCCCCAGAAGTCCCTTTGGCCCATAGGAAAAGACTAATACTATTAAAGATTTGCAATAATTGGGGGCCCTTTCGCATCGGGGCCCCTGGGCCTGAAGTTATGCCACTGATCAAGTGATACATGCAGTTGTGGATGGTGCTCATTTATAAGGGGGACAATTGAAACAATTGAAAACAGAATTAACCCCTTGGTGTAATTTACAAATAATGGCTGATATATGCTATATGTTTATATGTTAAACTCATTACAGCATAAAATTGATACAGGGAGAGATTTCCTCTACTAATATGTTAAAAATAACAATTGAAAGTTTATTGAATCCAAAAATCAAATATAGGCTAGGGTCACACTTCCATTTTTTTTTTTTAAAACCTGATCCGGTTTTGAGATTTTAAAAAGCTCAAAACCAGAGCAGGAAACGTACCTCAGTGGAGCCTATTATAAAAACGCCTCCGGCTCTGCAGTCTGCGTGAAAAATCATGCAGGCTGCAGTTTTAGGAATGGTTCTAAGCCCCACAATGCGGTAACTGCATTGCTCAGGAAGTGTAATCCTGAGCAATGCGGTACCAGTATATACTTTGCTTTTCCCAGCTGCTGCCGGGATAAGCAAAGTGCTTAACTGTAAAATAAAGCTTTATTAATGATAAAAATTATGCCCTTCATGTCTCTAGGGGGTGCCCACCCCCTAGAGACCTGCTAACTACTTAGGTTGGCATGTAATAGGTTAATTTGTTATGTACAGTAAGCCTGCTCCTGGCGGCTCTGTACATTTTTATGAATGAAGCCGCAGCTCTCCTGTGAGCAGCGCTCATACTATACCTAATGTATGTATAGTATGTGCACTGTCTGAGGTCCTGCAGGAATTTACAGTAGATCTATGGCTGTGCGCTGCCCATAGATCTACTGTATAAGCCTTCAGGACCCTGGGCAGCGCACATACTATACGTACATTAGGCATAGCATGAGTGCTGCTCACAGGGGAGCTGCGGCTTCATTCATAAAAATGTACAGAGCCAACAGGGGCTTACTGTACATAACATATTAACCCATTACATGCCAACCTAAGTAGGTAGCATGTCTCTAAGGGGGTGGGCACCCCCTAGAGACATGAAGGGCATAATTATTATCATTAATTAAGCTTTATTCATAGATTTTACAGTTTGCTCATCCCTACGGCAGCCGAGATGAGCAAACTATCCGGTAAACGGATTGCTCCGGATTACACATCAAGAGCAATCCGGTTACCAGATGGCGGCTCCAGCAATCCAGTTACCGGATTGCGGCTTGTCTGAAGCCAATTGCGTTCACCGCATCCGGATCTGGATGCAGTGAACGCAATTTCAGTAATAAAGGTGACCCTAGCCTATATGTAAAGAAAAATATTAAATATATATGTGGAAAGGAGCTTTAAGGCTTTAAAAAAAATCCAGCAAGAAACGTATATGTATGAATAAAAAAGATAGAATTAGAGAAAAATCAAATAAAGGATGTAGATAAAATTCAAAACATTAAGTAATAAATATGTAAAATATAAATATTATATATATGTATCTATATATACAATAAAACAGAGCAGCACAGGACTAACAGTTCGTACTTTGTTGCAAGATCCTGCTAGCAGTCTCCCCTTTGCTGAATACACACATTCAAAAAGCAGGCAGCACTCATGTGTAGAACAAAACTTCTCTTTATTGGCCCATATAACCACAACATTTCGGTTACATCTGAACCTTTCTTAAGCAGTCTTGAAAAAGGTTCAAATATTACCAAAACATTGCGGTTATATGGGCCAATAAAGAGTAGTTTTTTACTACACCTGAGTGCTGCCTGCTTTTTGAACGTATAATATACATATATATATATACTAAATGGTGGCCCGATTCTAACGCATCGGGTATTCTAGAATACCTTGTAAACAGGAGTAAACTGCGTCACTCTATGACTGACATCATTGTAAACAGGAGTGCACTGCGTCACACTATGACGCAGCATTCAAATCGTGCGCCAAGCGACCAATGAGAGATGCGGAATTCGAACCACGCGCCAAGCTAAGGTACTTCTTTGATTGGTCGCTGCAGCCGCAGTGACCAATCAGCAAAGCGGCACGGCTTGGCGGGAAATATGAATACCGCGCCGGTGATTGGTCGCTGTTGAGAGACGCGGCATTCAAACCATGCGTCAAGCCGCACGCCGCAGCTCTGATTGGTCGTCGTGGCCACAGCGACCAATCAGCAAAGCGGCACGGCTTGGCGGGAAATATGAATACCGCGCCGGTGATTGGTCGCTGTTGAGAGACGCGGCATTCAAACCATGCGTCAAGCCGCACGCCGCGGCTCTGATTGGTCGTCGTGGCCACAGCGACCAATCAGCAAAGCGGCACGGCTAGGCAGGAAATATGAATCCCGCACCGCTGATTGGTCGCTGCTGAGAGAGGCGACCAATCAACGGCGCGGGATTCATGTATTTTGCCAAGCCGAGACGCTTCGCTGATTGGTCGCTGTGGCCATGCCGACCAATTAGAGATGCGGCGCGCGGCTTGGCGCACGGTTTGAATGCCGCGTCTCTCATTGGTCACCACGGCAACCAATGAGAGATGCGGCGCAGCTTGGAGCGTGGTTTAAATGCTGCGGTGACCAATGAGAGACGCGGAATTCAAACCAATTCAACGCCGCGCTAATTCTCTAGTTGGTCACTGCGGCCGCAGCCAATCTGTGGTGCCTGCATACACTATTTTTGTTCTTAATCATCCATATCATTATCCCATTACAAGGGATTAGTGGTAGAGCTGGGAAAGAGGAGACCAGAGGGAGAAGAAGCCTGAAGGACCTTAACCTACTGGACCTGCAGTGACATCACCATCACATGATCCATAGCTTCCCCGAAACGCTGGGCCTGCTCGGTGTGTGGCAAAACACCGTAGGCTAGAGAACCTGGTTGTACGTGCGGTACAATCAGGAAAGGTTAGTGTGCTAATCGGCTTCCCCACCCTCCGCACTAGACCATCTACAGTATATCACACATTGGAGCACCCCTCCTGTTTTTTCATTCTTTTATTTCTGACCAACCAGTTGGCCTTCACAAATTATCAGGCTACACCCAGAGGAAACCTAGCAGACCTGACCAGATAGGGTACAATTCTGACACCCCTGAATACCCCTGATTCTATAAAATGGTTAAGTTGTCAGTCACTTTGTCCCTAGGACACTGTGAGTGGTGAAATCATGACAACACCTTTAGTGTCCAGATCCTATGTCGCGTTGGCCTCAAATACTTGGCCTAGCCCAGCAGTTTAGTGCTCCTTCCTACCTTCATGTTGTGTATCTACCTTCACTTTCTCCTCCTTGACTAACAGCTTTTGCTTTATAGGAGCTAAAGGAGGGAGGAGATAAATGCAAAATAAGTAGCTGGGAAGAGCACCGAGTTGCTCAGCCTTGCCAAGGGTGGACTAAGAACCGATTTAGTATATATGGATAAATATTAATGGATTTGGAGACTAAAGGTCTGATTTAAATAGAGCTATGTTCCATACAAGATTTAGTAAGATTTGGTTTGAACAGTTGATTTTGTGCTTATAGTCTTCCTTTAAGGTCTTTCATAATATTTAATATTAATATTTATTTAGACAGGTATTTATCAGTATTTAGTCAGACACACTCTATAGCTGACCTGGTTTTGGAGCTACTTCAGGTTAAACAATGAAAGAACACTTTAGACAAAGTAATCTAAGAAAACCTTCCGCTCGCTCGTTCCTATGGAAAATTATAATTTATAATCCTGCCACCTGGTGCAAGAATAAAACAAACCTGATTTATTTAACTGGAACTGCCATGACTTTGCTTGGTAAACATCCTTCTCACTTTCGTCTTTCCTTTAACTTGACTACCATGTAACTTTACAGCTGTGTTTAAGTGACTTTAATGATCTTTTACAACATTTATTGGTAAACGCATTCTTTTTTCCTTCTTTTAGTAGAACGCGGGCTGTATAAAAACCTTCTAATCTTCTAATTTGTTATAGACTAATTTCACATCTGGAAATTTTAGCACTTTGCCGTAGTAAAAAAAAAAAGCCAAAGGAAAAATTCCAAGATACAAGAAGAAGGGTTCCTATTCAGTCCAAAAGCACCCTGTCACAACAAAACTGGCGAAAGTAAAAAAAAAATTGGATTAATTTTAAAGGTATTATGTCCTTAGCAATCTAGGCTTTCTGTGTTTGTTGACATTACTGTTTAATGTGACAAATGTGACATACATTTCCACAACAGATGGATTAATGTCATTTACAGAAAAAAATTGGCTTCACCTAGACAGGTGTTTCCTGTCTAAGTTTGACATTGACTTAAACATAACTCCAGATGTTCTGTTTGTAGCCTGGCCAGTTAATTTTATTAAAGCATTTAATCACAGATCAACAACACACTAGAAATACAGTACATGTGAAGTGGATGTTTAACAGAACTTCATAATGAATAACTTTCTATGAAAAGCTGAAATTCTTTTTCCGCCATATACCATAAATTTATTTTTGGCTCGTCACTTTCCCTGAATAATTCAGGTATTTGCTTATGTTGCCATATGTAGAAATGCTTAAATTTACTGAGAATCTGTGTTCAAAGGAAACAGTAAGAGCATACTGTACATGGGTGGTTAGTTGAGGGTATTAAAGATAGAGACATACAGACAGGCCAGTTTTTGATGATAATATTACGGATGATACAACCACTGGCCCAAGGAGCCACCAAACTTGCAGTTTCATAGATTCCCCTGAGGCTGTGAGTTAATCTAATCTAGAAAAGATAGCTAGATACTGTATTTCACAAAAAAATTACATAAATAGGCAGTAGAATTGTGGATCATGAATAGATTGCCGAATGTAGCCTAATACATGCTACCTATGCTCAGCACTCTGATAATCAAACAAAAAGAGAGACGTTCTCTTGACTGAGGTATAACAGCAAAACTGTACATGGCCAGTATGTATCACAGAGACTGAAGTCTGCTGCGATCTAAACCCAGGAGGTTTGCTGGGACTTATTGTTCGACAGGCCTTTCTAATGTTAAGGGCTGGGTTTTGGGTTAGCCAGTAGTGATGGGCGAGTCCTGGCTAACTACATACCTTACATATGGTCGACTCATGCATATACTGAGACTCCTCCCTGGTCATATGTCTCTGATGCAAGCAAGGTCTTTGTGTGTTTGGAAGTAGCTGGAGTCACCATCTTCCTGGAAGACACTTGGTCTGGAGACTATGTCTCTCAGTGTTTCGGAGCAGGTGTCCCTGGTGGGTTCGCAGGCCAGAGACCATGTCTAGAGAAATTTGCATGGCTCTCTGAGTTCAGGAGGATACAGTCCCACTGAGGGTCTGGAACAGACAGGAGTCTGTGATCCCAGAGAGGCAGCTTCTTGAACGATGGACTAAGAGGTCAGTGCACACTGTAACAGACTAAAGGTACCGTCGCACGCGGCAATTTTGCTAGCAATTTCACATTTCACGGCAACAAAATAGAACAATGTGTCCATGATTTCACTGCAACCAGCAAATTGCCAGTGAAATTGCTAGCAAAATTGCCACGTATGTGATGGTACCTTAAGTGTGAAATGCCATGTGGGTCATGTGCCCTTGGAATAGGTCAGTGGTCATAATATATTCTGTTGATTTATATGGATTGTACTATAGTGGTTTATGTTTCTTAATAAAACTGCTGAACTGATTGAAATCTATTCCAGTGAGCTTTACTTCTCCTGACAATAGAGTCTCACCTAACACACCCCAGTGAGTGCTACCTCACACTAGCGAAATCATTGCTTCATTCAAATGGTTCAGTTTATATGATTGGCTGAGGGACCCCCTGCTTGGTTATGAACTATACAGTTGATACATTTATGTATCAACCCCGTTAAAAGCAGGTGCCAAAGAACAGAATTACGACAAAAGTCCAGATATAAAAAAAGTTAAAGAAAATGTAGCATTTCAGTAGGGTATATTCCAATATTCCAATATTTGTTTTAGTTTTCATTTAGTTGCAAACCTTATTGAAGGGCTTAAAACCTTGAGACCATGCAATACACCTAAAGGCCACTTCACACACAGATATCTGAGTCCAATATCTGAACAGATCTCTGGTTGCAGTGAAATCATGGATACATTGTTACATTTGTACACAGCCACAAAATGGAGCAATGTGTCCATGACTTCACTGCAACCAGAGATCTGTTCAGATATTGGACTCAGATATCTGTGTGTGTGAAGTGGCCTTAAATCTCTTACATTGCAATGATAAATGTTTAATGCTTCATCTTCCCTTGTGGGGATGCCAGAGCAGTATTGAAAATCACATTTAATCGAAGGCCACTTTAAATAAAAAATAAATTGTTAGAAGCAAACAAAACCTTTCCATTTAAAAATTAATTAATTTTTATATACGTTGTACAATATAGGTCAATGTCCTGGACATTTTCAACTACAGTTGTCCAATGGGTTGGCCCTTCATAACAACTTATCAACTAGCCTAGGATAGCAAAAAATGATTGCTGGTTATTTAACTGATGGGACTCTTACATATCTTGAGAACAGTGTGCTGAATAGATTGAGTTAGCCAAGTACAATGTCCCTTTAGTTGTCTCATAGACAATGAATGGAGTGGTTTTAAGTATTTAAATAGAGGTGTCCAGAGAATTGTTCTAAAGATTGTTTAGGGTTGCAGCTGTCAGACACGCAGTGATCAGAAAATTTTCACCTATGACCAGGGTCACACATACCATCCGTTTTTGGCTTAAACCCGTTTTTGTGATCATTTTGGCCATTTTTTTTCAAAGACCAAAAACGCATATGTGTTAACGCATGTGTGAGTGCATTTTTCAAAAACGCATGCGTTTTAGTGCAGCATCCCAAAAAACGCTGCCTGCAGCATTTTTGGGTGCACTAAAAGAATTATGCTTTTTTTAAACATGGGGCCCTAAGGGAGACACATGTGTTAACGCATGGTATATATAGGCACCATGCGTTAACGCATGCGTTTTTGCATGCCTTTTTTGTGAACAAATTACTAAGTCCAACAAATTCCAAAAATGGCCAGGGCCTCAGGGGGCACTATTGGTACCCTTAAAAATAGGATCCGTTTTTCTAAGGGCTTAAAAAAGAGAATTGGGATGTGTGACCCTGGCCTATCCTGTGAACCAGGGGCAGACATACTGTATTAGTGGTGCAACCTGTGCAGCCATACGACCAACAGTTGAGGTAACCCACTTCTCCGCTTCCACCTTCAAAAAGCAAGTAACTTCTGTCACAAACACATTGTTGTACTGCAAATGCTCCATATATTGTTTTTGCACAGGTGTCTTATTCTGTCTGTATCTATTTCTTCTGTGAGCGAAGTTTTTTAAACTGATATCAACTAAGCGTTTATTCCTGGGCTATAAACCTGTGCAATTGTAAATTAACAGCATAGGATTAAAGCTACTGCTAGTACAGTTTAGCAGGATGTTGTCCAATCCTCAACTGTCAGACATAGCTAGGGTGAGGAGAAGACAGAAGTATTTTATTACTGATTCTGTCTTTTCTCTTACCAGCTACATAGCTACCCATGAGAGTGTTATGTAGTTAACATATGCCTCTGCATTGTTTAAGTCTTTTTAGCCATTTAGGGTAATTTAGAGGTTTAAAATGACACACTTAGCTGCAGATAGGAGGAGAGTCATACTCATTGCCCACATTTACCATTTAATTACTATTTAGCATCTACTGCTACTTCAGACTTTAGTTCAGGTTTGAGGTTACGTTTATATTACACACATTTTCTGCTGCGATTGCGATGGCTGATTTTTCCACACTTCCATGGTGGATCCTATGTAATGTCTGAATGTCCTGCAAGTCCTGTTGATTTTGTCTTGCTTTGTCCGCTGATTGCACACTCTGCATTGCAAATTGTAAAATCTGTAGTGAAAAATCTTCACGCAGAATGGCCATGACAAATTAATTTGTATCTATAAAAACTTCACAGTTTGTAAATAGGATTACCGTATATACTCGTGTATAAGCCGACCCGTGTATAAGCCGACCCCCCTACTTTTGCCCCCAAAACCTGGGAAAATCTATTGACTCGTGTATAAGCCGAGGTGGACCTAGCAAGTATACAGCCCCACAGTGGAACACAGTCAAGGTAGATACAGCCCCAGCAGTGGTGTATACACGCAGCCCCAGTAGGTAGATACAGCCCAGGAATACGCCCTAGTGTAGTATACACGCCTATAGTATACTACGCAGCCCCATGGTAGTATATACAGCCCCAGTGGTATATACAGCCCCAGTGTTAGTATAACCAAGAGCCCTAGTGTATATACAGCCCCAGGGTAGTATATACAGCCCCAGTGGTAGTATATACAGCCCCAGTGTTAGTGTACAGGGCCCCAGAGGTATATAGCAGCCCCAGTGGTAGTATACAGGGCCCCAGAGGTATATACAGCCCCAGTGGTAGTATATACAGCCCCAGTGTTAGTATACAGGGCCCCAGAGGTATATAGCAGCCCCAGTGGTAGTATACAGGGCCCCAGAGGTATATACAGCCCCAGTGGTAGTATATACAGCCCCAGTGTTAGTATACAGGGCCCCAGAGGTATATAGCAGCCCCAGTGGTAGTATACAGGCCCCAGAGGTATATACAGCCCCAGTGGTAGTATATACAGCCCCAGTGTTAGTATACAGGGCCCCAGAGGTATATAGCAGCCCCAGTGGTAGTATACAGGGCCCCAGAGGTATATACAGCCCCAGTGGTAGTATATACAGCCCCAGTGTTAGTATACAGGGCCCCAGAGGTATATAGCAGCCCCAGTGGTAGTATACAGGGCCCCAGAGGTATATACAGCCCCAGTGGTAGTATATACAGCCCCAGTGTTAGTATACAGGGCCCAGAGGTATATAGCAGCCCCAGTGGTAGTATACAGGGCCCCAGAGGTATATACAGCCCCAGTGGTAGTATATACAGCCCCAGTGTTAGTATACAGGGCTCCAGAGGTATATAGCAGCCCCAGTGGTAGTATACAGGCCCCAGAGGTATATACAGCCCCAGTGGTAGTATATACAGCCCCAGTGTTAGTATACAGGGCCCCAGAGGTATATATCAGCCCCAGTGGTAGTATACAGGTCCCCAGAGGTATATACAGCCCCAGTGGTAGTATATACAGCCCCAGTGTTAGTATACAGGGCCCCAGAGGTATATATCAGCCCCAGTAGTAGTATACAGGGCCCCAGAGGTATATACAGCCCCAGTGGTAGTATATACAGCCCCAGTGTTAGTATACAGGGCCCCAGAGGTATATAGCAGCCCCAGTAGTAGTATACAGGGCCCCAGAGGTATATACAGCCCCAGTGGTAGTATATACAGCCCCAGTGTTAGTATACAGGGCCCCAGAGGTATATAGCAGCCCCAGTGGTAGTATACAGGGCCCCAGAGGTATATACAGCCCCAGTGGTAGTATATACAGCCCCAGTGTTAGTATACAGGGCCCCAGAGGTATATAGCAGCCCCAGTGGTAGTATACAGGGCCCCAGAGGTATATACAGCCCCAGTGGTAGTATATACAGCCCCAGTGTTAGTATACAGGGCCCCAGAGGTATATAGCAGCCCCAGTGGTAGTATACAGGGCCCCAGAGGTATATACAGCCCCAGTGGTAGTATATACAGCCCCAGTGGTAGTATATACAGCCCCAGTGTTAGTATACAGGGCCCCAGAGGTATATAGCAGCCCCAGTGGTAGTATACAGGGCCCCAGAGGTATATACAGCCCCAGTGGTAGTATATACAGCCCCAGTGTTAGTATACAGGGCCCCAGAGGTATATAGCAGCCCCAGTGGTAGTATACAGGGCCCCAGAGGTATATACAGCCCCAGTGGTAGTATATACAGCCCCAGTGTTAGTATACAGGGCCCCAGAGGTATATAGCAGCCCCAGCGGTAGTATATACAGCCCCAGTAATGCAGGGCCCCCCCAGCCTGACTCCGGTCACCTGTAAAGCAAACTATACTTATCAGTGTCCCGCTGTCCGCGCCCGCCGCTGCCGACATTGCGATCCTCCATCTTCATGCGACTTCTTCCTGTTTCCTGTGCGCGTCGCAGGGAATGACGTCATTGCCGGCGACGAGCACAGAAACAGGAAGAAGAGGCATGAAGATGGAGGATCGCGTATGGCAGCTGCGAGCGGGACACTGATAAGTATAGTTTGCTTTACAGGTGACCGGAGAGACGCTGGGGGGGCCCTGCATTACTGGGGATGTGGGGGCTGCTGTATACCGATGTATACATCGGTATGTACCGATGTATACATCGGTATACAGCACTGACTCGCGTATAAGCCGAGGGGGGTACATTTCAGCCCAATTTTTGGGCTGAAAAACTCGGCTTATACGCGAGTATATACGGTAGATAAAATCTCATCTACATAGCTGGAACTGTAAAATGCTGCATGTTAATATATACACAATTCCTTGCAGAAATTTCACAGTGACTCTAAATGTGGATTTACCAAATTAATTAATGTTACTTAACCTCTTCCCGACCTCCAACTGTAGATATATGTCGGCACTAGCTAGGCTTTGTGCAGTCAGCGGTCAGGCAGGAATCAAGGCCCGAAGGGTTCTGAAGGCACAGGGATTCAAGAATAGTAGTTCTGACTAGAGACTTCATCGGGAACTGATTGGATCAGGTCCTGATGATGTTAACCCCATGCTTTCTTCTATATGCTGTGATCAATAGAAACATGGAATATAGAAGTTTGTGTGAGAGAAAAGGCTCTTTCTTTCACTCTTCTAGCACCCCAGTGAAATTACTACAGTGAAACTGAGCATTGTCATGGCAGACTGAGGTCAAATTATGATCTCCAGGTCTGCCTAGTATGGTGGCCTGTTAGATACAGCAAGAAGCAGGCTCTAACATGAGATCTGTCAATGTAACACTGACCGGTGTAATGTATTCCCATGCTTTGGCATGGCAGTACAGTACACCAGCAAATAGACTAATAAAAGTTAAAGTCATACAGAAGGACTAAGTAAAAATAAAAATTAAAAAATAAAATAAAATGTAAATATATTTTTAAAATATCACAAAATAAAGAACAAAAAAATGAACAAAATATTATACCAATAAATATGTCTATTTATGTAAAATCAAAACTAAACAAAAAATCCATACAGCCAAGTTGACCCAATCTATAAAAATATCATAACATTTAACCCCTTCAGTGAACAGTTATATAAAAAAAATAACAATGTTTTTTCATCATACCACAGATAAAAAGTGAAATAAAACGTGATCAAAAAGTTGAATGAGAAAAAATTGTATTGCAGAAAACGTCATCTTGTCCTACAAAAAACAAGCCACCACACAGCTCCATTAGCAAAAAATGAAAACGCTATATCTCTCAAAATATTGAGATGCAAAAACAATTAATTTTTCTATAAAATAGTTTTTGTTGTGTAAAGCAACAAAACATAAAGAAATGATAAAAATGTGGTATAAGTGTAATTGCACTTAACTGAAAAATAGACCTTAAAAAAAAAACTAAATCCTGAATTAATTGAAGGCTTTAGGGGTTTGTGGGACCTTGCTGTTCTGGCACCTCAGGGGTTCTGCCAATGTGACATGGCTCCCTCAAACCATTTCAGAAAAATTTGAACTCCAATGTGACGCTCCTTTGCTTCTGTGCTTTGCACTCTGCCTCTAAAGTATGTTTCAACCACATATGGGGTATTGACAAAATCAGAATAAATTAATTCATATATTGAAGCATTCATTTTCCATTATTACCTCTTTTGACAGTTAAAAACTTGATGCCAAAGTAATGTTTTACTGGAAAAACAATAATATTTCATTTACTCAGCCATTGTTATAGAATTTTGTGACTGATCTTATAATTAAAAATGCTCACTACTCCCTTAAATGAATTCCACGAGAGATGTAGTATCCAAAATGGAGTCACTTGTAGGGGATTCTGCAATTTTGGAAGTCAGAGGTTTTTCAGATTTGACATGATGTCCGCAATATATTCCAATCAAAATGGTGCTCCAAGATCAAGGTGGTAACTATAATTCTAGGTAAATTCCTTGATGAGTGCCGCTTCCTAAATGGGGTCACTTGTTCTGTATTTCTGCTGTTTAGGCACATCAGTGGCTCTCCAAACATAACACGGTGTCCATTATCAATTCCAACCAATTTTGTACTGCAAATGTCAAATGGCACTGTTTCCCTTCTGAGCCCTGCTGTTGACCAAAAGAATAATTTTCCACCACTTATGCTCTACTGGTACACTCAGGAGAAATTTGACAAAAAATTATACTGTCCATTTTCTTCTGATACATTTGTGAAAATCTAACATTTGGGGCTAAAGCAACATTTTTGTTGGAAAAACTAAACTGTTCATTTTTTCCATCAATAATGCTTTAATTCCTGTAAAGCATTTAAAGGGTTAATAATCTTCATGAATGTGGTTTTGAGTAGTTTGAGGGGTGCAGTTTTTAAATGGTGTCGCTTTTGGTTGTTTTCTGTCATATAGGCCTCTCAAAATCTCTTCAAATGTGATGTGGTCACTAAAAAAAAATTTGATTTTGTTGGAAAATTGAGAAATTGTTAATAAAATGTTAACCCTTCTAACTTCATAACAAAAATAAAATTGTGCTGATGTAAAGTAGACTTTTGGCAAATTATATGTATTAATTATTTTTGATATTTTTGATAACTATCTGGTTTAAGGGTGTAAAATTTAAATAGATAAGCGGAAATAATATTGACCAAAATGTATCACTAAGGCTACTTTCACATTAGCGTTTTGAAACGTTGCGTATGATGCGCATGTGGAAATGCATGCCAAAGTGCAGACATAATTCTGTGAATGCAGCATAAATTCTCTGCATGCGTTCAAAGAATTTTGCCCATAGGGATGCATTGCCGCCCATTGGAAATCATTATAAAGCAGCCAGGAGAGAACTGGAGAGAGAGAAAGAAAACACTGGGAAATAGAATGGGAGGAGCTGAATTTCGTCACAAGTTCATAAAAAACATGCAAAAGCTGTGCTTGCTGCATTTGCCTGCAGCTGGCAGTGCGTATCCATTCACTGCCATTCATTGGTTTTGCGCATCAGGACGCATTTGGATAAAGCACGCCTCCTAAACCGCAGAAAGATGCAACATGTTGCGTTTGGAGGGGGCAGAAAATATGCGCATCTCTGTGCAATGCATGCAATTGCAGGCAAAAACAGGTACCATGCGTCCCCATGTTAAACATTGGGATGTACGCATGCATTTCAATGCGTTTGCTTATGCTACGTTCCGAACGCAAATGTGAAACCGGCCTAACATGAAGTACAATGTGTCATGAAAACAATTTCAGGATCACTGGGATCTGTTGACTAAAGTCTCGTGTACACCGGAGAGTGTGTGGATGGAAGTCGGTGCCGCCGAGCAAGATATGGTTGTCCAAGTCAGTCCAAGTTGTTCAAATGATTTTATTAACTTCAAATTGTTTCGTGCACTTATTGCGCACTTCATCAGGAGATAAAATCTGCATATTTTATCTCCTGATGACGTGCGCAATAAGTGCACGAAACGCGTTGAGATTAATAAAATCGTTTGAATTACTTGGACCGACTTGGACAACCATATCTTGCTCTGCGACACGGATTTCCATCCACCCACTCTCCTGTGTTCATGTGGCTTTAGTTTCCTTGGGTGGCTTGCAGTAGCCTGCCATTCAGCAGTGGTTGTGTCTTAAACAACCCTACAAGGTGAGTGGCCTTCGACCATACTCTACCTGTCCGATATCATGGATGACACCCTATTTGCGCTTGTCTATCTTTTCTAGTTTTCTATGGGATCTGTTGAAGCATTCCAGAGTTATTACTGCTTAAAGTGACACTGGCCAGAATTGAAAAAATTGGCTCAGCCACGAAGGAAAAAAGGTTTTTAAAAAACTGTGTCTTTTTTTCTTATTTCCAATAGTTTATTCAGCACCAACATATACTGAGAGGTTGTTTAGTGATTTCCATTACTTTTTTTTTATTTGATGGTAGACATGAATCAGTCAAGTTGCACTTATAGCCTAACAAGTTGTTCCAGAAGAAGGCAAAAACCCCATAGTCAAACAGTAATAGCTCCATATTTGGGGAAAAATTCCCTCCTGAGTCCACAAATGACAATCAGATTAGAGACAGGATCAACTTTCCATTATATTATATCCACACGAGAATTCGTTTATAAACACATATCCCCATATTTGCAGGTTTTTGACTTGCAACTGGGAATTACATGTTTGACATATAGAGAGAATTGGAAATACATCTGCGACAATCGGAGCACATGCAAACCTTAGGTAGATGGAAATGGATTCAAGCCTAGGACCCGATGCTGCACCAAATCACCTTTAAAACATAACAAAAAGTTTTTTTGCTGACTCTTACTTCCACATCAGAAGCAAGCGATGCCGAAAATGTTTTTGTCCAAGGCATCTGTCAATACATGTGCATGATCACTAGTATCACGCCCATATCCCTGTGATGTTAGCCACTTGTCAAGGGTGTGGTTCCCAGGAAGCTTTGGGAAAGAATGGTGTGTCACAGTCCGCGCTGCCAGGAAATCCGCTCGTAAATCACGCTAGTAGTCGGTATCCAAATCAATCCTCTTTATTCATCCTATTCATCCTACGCGTTTCAACGCCTTCCTGGCGTCTTCCTCAGGGATCCTCCCTGAGGAAGACGCCAGGAAGGCGTTGAAACGCGTAGGATGAATAGGATGAATAAAGAGGATTGATTTGGATACCGACTACTAGCGTGATTTACGAGCGGATTTCCTGGCAGCGCGGACTGTGACACACCATTCTTTCCCAAAGCTTCAATCTTCGTCTACCCGAGTGGAGACCGGTGGAAGTCCAGCAGCAGCCAGCAGGATACTTATTCTATCAGGCTTTCTAACCAGTTGTGGGTGACACAACTGGATTAGGTGAGTGGATCTTTTCTCACCTACTGTTTTTAGTGTCTAGTGATAAGGGCACTATTGCGCGTCTTGTCCCCCCCCCCTTTCTCTTTCTGGTTCCCAGGAAGGCACTAGAAAATAAAGGGAGTCAACTGTGACACAGTCAGGTAATGGTCCAGAGTCGAAATACCTGGAGATCACGTCAAGCACAAGGTGCAAGCAGATGCGGTAGTCAGGCAATAGTCCAGAGTCAACATACAAAGATCAGAACTAGGCAGACACAATTATGCAGATCAACAGTACAGCTCATATAGAATGTACAACTGGCAGAGTTCTGGGAGTAGTTGCTCAGCAAAGTAGCTGAGCAACTACTGGAAAGGTGGATCACCTGAACAACCGAGCACCTCCCAGGGTCAGAATGGAAGCCTGCACTCTCAATCACCATACTGACAGCCCAGCACCCCCAGGTACAGGTAGCAGAATAACCTGTATAGCATCCTAGATTCTCTGCATGGAGGAATCATGACAATACCATTTATTAAAAAAGGGAAAATTCACTACACCATCCTGTTGTACACATATCTCGAGGAGTATGTAGGGTAATATGATCATCTGATGTGGAAGTGAGTGGCCTCGGCTTATCCCCTTGAGTAGAAATTTAAAAAAATAGCTAAAAACCTATATATGCATAATTCATCATGTCAATTTTTTGTATCTCACTTAGCATAATACCTGCTGATAGTGCATGTGTCTGGGGTCATAATGTTTTCAGTGCTGCTGACATAGAAAATGGAAGCAAGTGGCTCCAGATAATCCCTTTAAATTAGAATTAAAAAAAATAGCTAACACATTTTATATGCATCATTCCAGTTAGAACTGATTGTGTACATATTAATGTATCACACTTAGCATAATAAAAGACTCTATTTTCCTTAAAAGAAAATTAGTTTGCAAGGTCGTATTGCCACATAAAGAAAATGTAAAGATAGAATAGAAGATATACTGATTAAACTTACTGGAAAACAATCTTGATGAATCTAGTTATTGACATTTCATATACTAATTACCACCCCGCGTTACTTCATTTAGAGCTCTAATGTATATATCTTGATCTAGATGCTATGGGTGTTTTGCTAATGTTTACTGATTGCTTTTCTGCAATATGTGCTGTCATGACCAATTACTAAGAGTTACGCCACGCCAAAGTTGACCATTATACAAGCCTAGTTCTTCTGCCCTTCAGATTAACTATAGATTTCTCATTAATTATTATATCCGCTTTATTTCATCATTTAGAAAATAGATCTTTTGTACTGTCACTGCCTTCTTGACTAAAATTAAAACAAATGAAGGGAAAACATTTACTGTCCTTTGAGAATTGATGGTTATTCCACCGCCTAAGCAAAAACATTCATAATTTGGTAGTTAGAAATATTTGCACAACTTAAAGCTTTGGAATCTTGTGATTGATGTAATTTTTGGCCTACCGCCTTATTGTATAGAAGTTTGATTTAATGAGTTTTTCTAATGAATATTTTATATTGATACTTGGATGAATGACATATGGTAAATGCAAGGTAAATTACAGCCCTTTAAATAAATATTTTCCATAAATTATTAATTTTGTGATGCCTGTATTGGTTAGATGTCATGTTAGATGAAGACGGGAAACTATTTACTGTAATACTTGTTTGCCGGTTGAAAAAAGTAAAAGATTTTTTAATTATTAAAAAAGCTTCAGAATGTTCATCTAATTTATGGATCCATTATGAGTAGTGCAGGGTTGCAAATGCGCAATTGTAGCTGAAGTCAGGCAACACAAAACAGAATTTTAAATTCTTAAGTATTTACTTATTGATGTGAAAGAATATTAGAACAGTATTAATACTTTTTGGAATCTTTTGATAAACTGAGACTGGAGTTTTACGTGTTGAGGTCTTATATTCTATGTTCATTAGAGAACCAGCATCAATATGTTGTTTGTTCTTTTTACTAAACTTTATTAATAATATTTGAAGAAATTTATAAAAAATTATGACTCGGGGTATGTGTACACGTTAAGGATTTTTTTTGCACTTATTTGAGCACCAAATTCTTATCTCTTGGCAGGAAAACTGGCGTGGTAACAACTTGGGGTTTTCATGCATTTTTGCTGCATTTTATGTGTGTTTTTGATGCATTTTTACACGTTTTTTTCTTGCCTTCTGGAAAGGAGCACCACCAAAAGATGGCTGAAAGAGTTGACATGCTACAGGTTTATTTCTGCACCAATTCTGTAGAGAAAAACTAAGCAACCAGAGCCCAAGAGCTAAGAATTCTCATTGACTTTACTGGCATAAAGATTTTTTGCATGAAATTTTGTTTACAATCTGCAATCAAAAACACATCAAAACTGTGATAAAAATGCACTGTGTGCACACAGCCTTAAAGAGGACCTGTCAACAGATCAAAAATTAGACAATTTTACTCTTATTTTATACCCCTTGAGCATGTAGTTTTATGTATTCATTTCTTACAATCCGCCACATGGTTCCATATATAAGGATCGTTTCATTTAGCCTTAATTTTTAATGATCTTTAGCAAGGTGGCAGAATATTAGCTAGAGGTTAAGCTCAAGGAAGGCAAAACGTCTGAGTGGACCCCTAACCAGGTAACCATGTTTACAACTATGATAGCAATCCCTAATCACGGTTAAAGGGGAACCTCAGCAGATAACCATGATTTAACTGAATAAAATATTTCCATATATACCAACATCAAAATCACTGCCACATGGTGATAAAAGAGTGGCAGAACTTATAAGTCATTACAGTACAGTTATAGAGAGTGACAAACAGCTGATATTGTTTCTGATAGAGATGTTCACTTTACCCATTTTTTCTATCTGGCCCAGATTGAAATAAAAGTTTTCCTAGCCGCAACACGTCCGTATACAGTGACGATTAAAATTAGAGAACAACACATAATTTCCTTAATATTCAAAGCAAGATTCCTGGGCACTAGCCTTGGCTCAATATCAGACTCCTGCTCATCACTGAGCTAAGCGGTGTTGCACTAGTCTCAGAAAACAAGTCCATGCACACATAAGAAGGTATGAGACGGCATTTACTGCTTGTTGTGTTGTAATCTCGGCTTCTTTATTTCATCCGTGCAGATTACAGGCAATGGTGAGGGGGGGGGGGTGCGGAGGTGGACGACGGGCGCTCCATTTCACACTGAATGTGCTTCAACGGGTCCACTCCCCCTCCATGTAACCTGCACGGATAAAATAAAGAAGCCAAGATTATAACACCACAAGCGGTGTGTGCCGTCTCATACTTTCTTATAATTTCCTTAATGTTAACATCATTGCGTTGTCGTATGTAAAAATATCCTAACATAAGCAAAATGAATATATTGTAAAGCACAAAATAAAATGTAAATTAGATAAATGAAAAAGAATACTGATCAAAATTAGAGAACACTTTCAGATACCTGCAAATTATTGGTGTTAATCTGCCACTTTGTGCTAATTTCCTTATTTAGTTTACATACCCTATTTAATTGACAGCCTAACTTTCCAGTTTGCACTCACTTTGCAAAAAAGGTGTGTCATTCCAAAATTCCGGCAGCAGATTATCCAGATGAAGGCAAAAGGGGTCACCCTGTCAGCCATAGCAACAGAAGGGTGTCATTTCAAGTCTGTAATTTCTACAATATTGCATCTTTACGGCATCATAAACTCTTCCAAGTCCCTCAAGAATGCTGGCTGCCCTTGAAAAACAAATGCAAAACAGGAAAGGATAATGCGAAGAATCTCCATAAGTAATCATTTCAACACTGCAACTGAAACAGCTAAACAGTTCAGCACTAAACAGGTTAAGAATCTGTTTCATCATACAGTGTCGCAACGTTTAAGAGCATTTGGACTGAAAGCCCATTCTGCAGTGATCAAACATCTCATTAGAATAAAGAATCAAATGGCTAGACTCATCTTTGGTGAGGAGCATATTGTGGGGAAAGAGGAGAAGTGGTCCACAGTTCATTTTAGTGTTGAAAGCACGTTTAATTTATTTGGGTCTGATGGGAAACATTATTTTTGTTGACAAACTGGGGAAAGATTGAACACAAGGTGTGTAAAAAAGTCAATGAAAGGGGGTGAAGGAAGTGTCATGGCTTGGGGAATGTGTTCTACTGTCTCTGTACTGCCATCTTTGAACTTTTATTTCAGCTAACACTGCCCCAGAGGCCAGCTTCACCTGTAGGAAGCTATACCACCCTTGCCGCAATACCAACGCCCTCCGGACGACTGCAGCAGCGCTGGTGATCCCTCAGCAGGTACTAGAGGTGGCATCACGAACCATTCTAACAAAAACTGTACTTAAGAAGTCACACAGAGCCATGGACTCGGGTGCAGCCACCCGTGATAGCGTCCCCCCTGACACCGTGCCTGAGCTCTGAGTACCCCGGCCTGGGTGGGTCAGTATTTAGCTCTGAGATTCTTAATGTCAGACCAAGTGAGACCCGACCATTTAAATTCTCAAATAAATAGAAAAGAAGACACAGCATGGAGAAAAATTATTTTATAAAAAAAAACAGAGACACTTAGTGAGTTCATTCTTATAACCCACTACCCAACCTTATACCCCTCCACGATTTTCATCTTCTCTCTTTATGCATGGACTCAGCACTGCTTCATTAGAGACCATGGAGAGGATTAACACATCTGCTCCCATGGTCTCTGATTACTGAATGACAATGCTGAGACCTGCGGCATAGTAAGCGGTTAGGCCACTATTGCCATACCAACAGCGGTTACTATGGAAACAGTGGTTACTATGGCAACAGTGACCTCACTGCTTACTATATGACAGCACTGAGACCTGCACTAAAGTAAAGTGGTTTAGCTCAGGTCTCAGCGCTGTTATATAGTAAGCGGTGAGGTCACCGTTCCCATACCAAGAGGGGCTACTATGGCAAAGGTTGTCTCACCACTTAGTATATGACAGCGCCGAGTCCTGCCCTTTATCACTTTACTATAGCACAGGTCTCAGCACTTTCATATTGTAAGCCATGAGGTCACCATTGCCATAGCAATAGTGGTCGCTTTAGCAACAGTGACCTCACTGCTTAGTATATGACAGAGATGAGACCTGCGCTTTATCACTTAGCTATAGCACAGATCTCAGCGCTTTCATATTGCAAACGGTGAAGTCACTATTGCCATAGCAACAGCATTTACAATGGTAATAGTGAACTCACCGCTTAGAATATGACAGTGCTGAGACCTGCACTATAGTAAAGTGATAAAACGCAGTTCTCATTGCTGTCATAAACTAAGCGGTGTGGTCACCGTTACCATAGTTATCGCTGTTGCTATGGCAACGGTGACCTCACCACTTACAATATGAAAGGGCTGAGTCCTGCAGTATGGTAAAGCAATAAAGCACAGGTCTCAGCGCTGTCATATATTAAGCAGTGAGGTCACCATTGCCATAGCTATTAGCAATTTCTCTTGCAATGGTGACTTCACGACTTACTATATGGGTACGTTCAAACACAGTGTCACTCAGTCACATGATCAGGGTCCTAGAAGCACCAATCACTGCAGCTTTTGGGATGAGAACATTGCTGGAGATCACTGGGGAGTGCAGGAAGGTGAGTAACTAGTGCAGCAGCATTCACACACACAAGGCTGCTGTGCTACATACTCACCATCCTGCGCTGCCTTGCTGAGCTATTTACTAATCTTCCTGTGCTCCCCTGGAGATCTACAATGATGTTCTCATGCTGGGAGGCTGCAGAACTTGTGGGAAGTCCTGGCACTGCACCATGTGACTAAGTGACATCACTCTGTCACATGCACTTACCGTGGGGTCCTAAAGGCACCAGCAGCCTTCAGAATGAGAACATTGCCGGAGATAACTGGGGGAGTGCAGGAAGGTGAGTAAATAGCGCAGTAGCATTCACACATACGACTGCATTTTGTGAGGATCCGTTCTTGGTGCAATATCAGTGCCAAAAATGAATCCTCACAAAAAACAGCCAAAATACTTTGTCTGAATGTAGCCATATAGTAAGTAGTGATGTCACTGTTGCCATAGTAACTGCTGTTGCTATGGCAACGGTGATTTCACCGCTTACTATATGACAGCGCTTGGACTTGTGCTTTACCGCTTCACTATAGTGCAGGTCTCAGTGCTCTCCATAGGAACAGAGGTTACTATGGCAACAGTTACTATATTACAGTGCTGAGCTCTGCACTTTACCGCTTCACTATAGCACAGGTCTCAGCACTGTGTTATGGTAACCGTTGCCATAGTAACCACTGTTGATAAGGAGAGTGCTGAGACCTGCGCTATACTAAAGCGGTAAAGCGCAGGTCTCAGTGCTGTTATATAGTAAGCAGTGAGGTCTCCGTTGCCATAGCAACTGCTAATAGCTATGGCAATGATGATCTCATGGCTTATTATATGACTATATGACATTGAAACATGTGCTTTACCACTTTAATACAGCACAGGTCTCAGCACTGTTTATGGCAACAGTGGTTTCTATGGCAACAGTGACCATATTACAGCACTGAGACCTGCGCTATAGTAAAGCGGTAAAACACAGGTCTAAGCGCTGTCATATAGGAAGAAGTGAGGTCACCATTGCCATAGTAACTGTTAATAGCTACGGCAACGGTGACCTCATCGCTTACTATATGACAGTGCTGAGACCTGCGCTTTACCACATTACTATAGCCAGGTCTCAGCGCTGTCCATAGCAACAACAGTTATTATGGCAGTAGTTACACAGCAACAACAGTAACTATGGCACCGCTTACTATATGACAGTGCTAAGACCTGCGCTTTACCACTTTTCTACAGCACAGGTCTCAGCACTGTCATTCAGTGATCAGAGGCCATGGGGAGTAGATGTGGTTTTCCTTCCCATGTTCTTTGATGTAGCAGAGCTGAATCTGTACAGGACAAGAAAAGACGAGGATCGTGGAGAGGTACTAGGGTGGGGAGGGGGCTAAAAAAGATAGTCACTAAATGTCTCTTTGTTTTTTTAATAAAATAATTTTTCTCTGTGTTGTGTCTTTTTTACAATTTTTTTGAGATTCTTAATGGCCGAGTCTAACTTGGCCTGACATTAAGAATCTCAGGGCTTAATACCAGCTGGCTATACAAAGCTGTTGTTAACCCCCTTATTTCCCAGCATGCCACCGCCATGAGGGTTACTGGAAGAGCCTGGTAAAGTGCCTGGAAGTGCCTGAAAATGGCGCTATGGTGAATGCGCCATTTTCAGGGGTGGCTGTGGGCCCATGCATTTTTTCCCCAGCCAAGGTAAAATTACACAGCTGAGGGTGGCAGCTCACAGCCATCCACTTTCACTGGGCAAGACTTAAAAATACTGCGAAGCACCACGCATTTTTTTAATTATTTATTTAACACCCTATGATGGAAGGTTGGTTGCCATACACTACTAATGTGTATGGCAACCAAGTACAATCACCATCCAGATTGTGGCAATGCATTCTGACTGCAAAAGACAATCACAGATGCGCTTACAGAATGTGAGCGCCTGTGATTGGATGTTTGCTGGTCAGTTCAGTGAATATGCAAGTAACCCATGAAGTGATTCAGTGGAAGACTGAACTGACCTGGAAATGATTCAGCTGGAGCACGGGAGACTGAGCGGCCTGGAAGCAGCGGCAGGAGTCTGGTAAGCCTGATCTACATGTTCTTCTATCTATCTATCTATCTATCTATCTATCTATCTATCTATCTATCTATCTATATCAAACTTCACTAGGTCCTGTCACTCAGAGCAAATGGCTGTATGGCAGAAAAGTATGCAGACAGTCTACATTATGTCTTCCTACTGTTCTTTCCAGTTTGAGCACGATCTCAGCCATCTGTGCCTTTTTAGAGCCATCTCAGGCCTCATCGTCAGGTCCAGCAGAAAATGACTCGCATTTCCCATTGACTTATATTGTACTCGCAATTTGGAACGAATGCGCGATTATTACAAAGTAGTCGTTATGAATATATCAATTACAAATATTACGGTACGCGCTCATCACTAATTGTAATCTTTCTCTGTGCTACAGTCATTGCTGTTCTCTAATTATGATCATCACTCTTTGTGAAAAATAAAGGTTTTAAATTGATAAACTTTAGCTATTTTGGAAAACACTGTTCTAGTGGTATGGTGCACCCCTTACACAAAAACCGCCAAATGTTCATCAATGTAGATTACATTCTGTCTGAAACAATTAAGTGATTATACATTTCTCTCTAATTTGGATCACCAGTGTAGAAAAGAGAGCAGCAGTGTGTGAAGATCATGTCTCCCTGTACTCCTGAAGAGTTAGGCCATGTTCACATGTTCAGTATTTTATATCAGTATGTGTAAGTCAGGAATGGAACAATCAGAAGAAATGTGTAATAGGCGGCCGTCACACGGTGCAATATCTTGAACGATATTGTAAGCGATCACGTGCACGCGCGATCGCTAACAATATCGTTCACATCGCTGGTGAGATGTCACACAGACAGACTCACCAGTGATGTGGGCCAGCGAGATCGCTGGTAACTATGGTACACATCGGGTTACTAGGCGCCGCGCATCGCTTAGTAACCCGACGTTTACCATAGATACCATCTCCCAGCATAGGCTCTGCCGCTGGGAGATCGTTCATCGTGGTGTCACACACCACGATGAGGCAGATTGTTCAAGCGTTTATCGCTTGATATGAGCTCCGGCTCTCATATCTGCGATGTCACGATCAAGCGATTTTACATTGTAAAATTGCTTGATCGCACGTAGCGATGCACAAACGATATCGCTTAAGTGATCAAAAAGCAGATCGCTTAAACGATATCGTTCAAGATATTGCACCGTGTGACGACCGCCATAGAAGCACGTCACCACTTCTGTATTTATCACCCACTCCTGGTTTTGGCTTCCAAATAATGAGGTACAACACTGACCAAGTAGTAAACATGTCAACGTGGCCTTAACTTTATCAGCGTGAAGATCATCTTTTCAGGACAATTCAAGGCTTTACAGTATTTTCAATTTGTTTTTTTAAATTAGTGAAGCTGCAAATTCAAAACTATTGCTCATCTGTAGAAATTGTTAGTTATGACATAATGTTTAACTGAACATACAGTATATTCTGGAAGGGCATTTTTATCCGATCGATATCTAAGTCTCACTAATGAATCAGATAAAGTAGATTTATTACTTTAGGTGTCTAGTAAAACCACTGATTACAAAAATGTATAATGATACATTGTTGTTCTGTACTTGAAGGTGACATTCAAGTAGGTCATAGGTAACCAAGAGTAACTACATGAGTTAAAAGAATATCTTCTACTACACTATCTCCTAATTGTGTCTGTCTGATGCCGAAATCGTGCGCCAGTGCTCATTGGCTGCAACCAATGAGCGCGGCGTACGCAAAACAGCAGCGTGATTAGGCAATTATATAGTAGATATATAGAGCCGGGTGCAGTGTGTGGGTCAGGGCGCTAATCTCTCACCTATGCCCGCTTTCCGCTCTCCTCTGCCATATCCCCGCGGTGTGCTCCTCCTGCTCCCCGGTGCGGTCCTCCTCCTCTTCCCCGGCCAGTTCGTTCCTCCTCCTTGGCCCCAGTCCCTTCCTCCCCGCCGTGCAGCACTCTCCCCTGTCACACTGAGTCCCGACTCTCCACTCTCCACTCCCCACTGGCTTTCTCATGACAGGGAACGCAAAGCAAATCCTGTCCCAGTGCAGCTGCTGCTACGCCCGGGTGAGAGGTTAGTGCTGCCTGCAGATCGGGTTACTGCTGCTGTGCTGCACCACATCATCACTGCTGTATACTCCACCTCCTCACTGTACATTTGCTGTATACTCCACCTCCTCACTGACAGAGTACATCTGCTGTATACTCCACCTCATTACTGTACATCTGCTGTATACTCCACCTCCTCACTGTACATTTGCTGTATACTCCACCTCATCACTGTATATCTGCTGTATTCTCCACTTCATCACTGTACATCTGCTGTATGCTCCACCTCATAACTGTACATCTGCTGTATACTCCACCTCATCACTGTACATCTGCTGTATACTCCATCTCATTACTGTACATCTGCTGTATACTCCACCTCATCACTGTACATCTGCTGTATACTCCACCTCATCACTGCATCTGCTGTATTCTTCACCTCATCATTGTACATCTGTTGTATACTACCACCTCACTATACATCTGCTGTATTCTCCACCTCATCACTGTTCATCTACTGTATACTCCACCTCATCACTTTACATTTGCTTTATACTCCACCTCATTACTGTACATCTGCTGTATACTCCACCTCATCATTGTACATTTGCTCTATTCTCCACCTCATCACTGTACATCTGCTGTATACTCCACCTCCTCACTGTACATCTGCTGTATTCTCCACCTCATCACTGTACATCTGCTGTATATTCCACCTCCTCACTGTACATCTGCTATATACTCCACCTCCACACTGTACATCTGCTGTATACTCCACCTCATCACTGTACATCTGCTGTATACTCCACCTCCTCACTGTACACCTGCTATATTCTCCACCTCATCACTGTACATCTGCTGTATTCTCCACCTCCTCACTGTACATCTGCTGTATACTCCACCTCCTCACTGTACATCTGCTGTATTCTCCACCTCATCACTGTACATCTGCTGTATACTCCACCTCCTCTCTGTACATCTGCTGTATACTCCACCTCCTCTCTGTACATCTGCTGTATACTCCATCTTCTCACTGTACATCTGCTGTTTACTCCACCTCATCACTGTACATCTGCTGTATTCTCCACCTCATCACTGCATCTGCTGTATACTCCACCTCATCACTGTACATCTGCTGTATATTCCACCTCATCACTGTACATCTGTATATTTCACCTCATCACTGTACATCTGCTGTATACTCCACCTCCTCTCTGTACATCTGCTGTATACTCCACCTCATCACTGTACATCTGCTGCATACTCCACCTCTTTACTGTACATCTGCTCTATTCTCCACCTCATCACTGTACATCTGCTGTATACTCCACCTCCTCCCTGTACATCTGCTGTATTCTCCACCTCATCACTGTACATCTGCTGTATACTCCACCTCATCACTGTACATCTGCTGTATATTCCACCTCATTACTGTACATCTGCTATATACTCCACCTCCTCACTGTACATCTGCTGTATACTCCACCTCATCACTGTACATCTGCTGTATACTCCACCTCCTCACTGTACATCTGCTATATTCTCCACCTCATCACTGTACATCTGCTATATACTCCACCTCCTCACTGTACATCTGCTGTATACTCCACCTCCTCACTGTACATCTGCTGTATTCTCCACCTCATCACTGTACATCTGCTGTATACTCCACCTCCTCTCTGTACATCTGCTGTATACTCCACCTCATCACTGTACATCTGTATATTTCACCTCCTCACTGTACATCTGCTGTATACTCCACCTCATCACAGTATATCTGCTGTATACACCTCCACCTCCTCACTTATACACCTCTTCCTCATCATTACTGTATATATCTGCTGTATACTGCACCTCCTTCACTTTGGCGTGGCACAGACACCGCCGCTAGTGATGGGCGAATCCTAAATTACTCGGAATCGCTTGACTCTAGCGAGTCTGAGCCCAGGACTCGCTACTCGTTGCGAGTCTAGCGAGTCCAATGTTAATGAATGGGGAAGCGAGTAATAGCGAGTAGTGTGAGATTTACAAATCGCAGATGTGTCTCGGAAGCTTCAGCCTGAAACAATCCTAGTTTTGTCATTTATTTGCATTGGACTCGTTTACTTTGTAAGTAATCGCTGGGAAACTCGCACAGATAAGAGAAGAGTCCTGTCTGCTCTGTGCAGCTCCAGGGTCCTAGAGCCTGCCTGCTGCCTGATGTAGCAGTGCTGAGATTGTTCTCAGTCTGCTCATTCCCTGTGTACAGACATGAATGTCTGTGCACAGAGATGATGTAGCAGTGCTGAGATGGTTCTCAGTCTGCTCATTCCCTGTGCATAGACATCTATATCTATACACAGGGGATGTAGCAGAGAGGACATCGCGTTTTGGACTGCGTCGGACGGAAGAGGATTTTTTAATTAAAGATGGAGTCCCTAATGGCTTTTGTTTTAATTTCTAATAAAAAAATTTCTCTGTGTTGTGTTTTTTTTAAAACAATTTAATAGAAATTCATGGCGGTCATGTCTAATATTGGCGTGACCGCCATAAATTTCGGGCTTAGGGCCAGCTGATAATACAAAGCTGGCCCTAACCTCTATTACCCAGCGTGCCACCTCCACCAGGGCCGCTGGAAGAGCGGGGTTCAGCGCCAGAGGATGGCGCTTCAATGAACGCGCCATCTTCTGGGGCGGCTGCAGGCTGCAATTTGCAGCGGGGGGTGCCCAGAAAGCTTGGGCATCCCTGCGCTGCGGATTCCAGCCCCCAGCTGCTTAGCTGTACCTGGCTAGACATAGAAATTGCGCGGAGCCCCACGCATTTTTTTGAGTCCGACTCCGAGACGACTCCGACTCCGAGACGACTCCGACTCCGAGACGACTCCGACTCCGAGACGACTCCGAGACGACTCCGACTCTGAGACGACTCCGACTCCGAGACGACTCCGACTCCGAGACAACTCCGACTCCGAGACGACTCCGACTCAGACGACTCCGAGACGACTCCGACTCCGAGACGAGTCCGACTCCGAGACGACTCCGACTCCGAGACGACTCCGACTCCGACTCGACTCCGAGACGACTCCGAGACGACTCCGACTCGACTCCGAGACGACTCTGACTCCGAGACGACTCCGACTCCGAGACGACTCCGACTCCGAGACGACTCTGAGACGACGACGACTCCGACTCCGACTCGACTCCGACTCGACTCCGAGACGACTCCGACTCCGAGACGACTCCGACTCCGAGACGACTCCGACTCCGAGACGACCTCCGAGACGACTCCGACTCCGACTCGACTCCGAGACGACTCCGACTCCGAGACGACTCCGAGACTCCGACGACTTCGACTCAACTCCGACTCGACTCCGAGACGACTCCGAGGCGACTCCGACTCTGAGGCGACTCCGACTCTGAGGCGACTCCGACTCTGAGACTCCGACTCTGAGACTCCGACTCTGAGGAGACTCCGACTCCGAGACTCTGACTCTGAGCCTCTGACTCTGAAATTCATGAAATAATTAAAAAAAAATGCGTGGGGCTCCGCGCAATTTCTATGTCTAGCCAGGTACAGCTAAGCAGCTGGGGGCTGGAATCCGCAGAACAGGGAGGCCCAAGCTTTCTGGGCACCCCCCGCTGCAAATTGCAGCCCGCAGCCGCCCCAGAAGATGCCGCGTTCATTGAAGCGCCATCCTCTGGCGCTGAACCCCGCTCTTCCAGCGGCCCTGGTGGCGGTGGCACGCTGGGTAATAAAGGGGTTAATACCAGCTTTGTTATACAAGCTGGTATTAAGCCCGAGATTCTTAATGTCAGGCCACGTTTGACCCAGCCACTAAGAATCTCCAATAAAGGGTTAAAAAAACACAACACTGAGAAAATATTTTATTTGAAATAAAAAAAAAAGTCATTAGGTACTCCATCTTTAATTAAAAAAATCCTCTTCCGTCCGACGCAGTCCAAAACGCGATGTCCTCTCTGCTACATCCCTTGTGCATAAATATAGATGTCTATGCACAGGGATGAGCAGACTGAGAACAATCTCAGCACTGCTACATCAGGCAGCAGGCGGGCTCTAGGACCCTGGAGCTGCACAGAGAAGACAGCTGGACTCGGCTCGCAAAGAAACAGCAGTTACTTTGCGAGTTTCCCTGCTATCACTGGCACAGTAGCCAGTGATTACTCGCACGAGTCTAATGCAAACAATGGCAATCCTAGTTTTGTCAGCGTTTCTGACAAAACTAGGATTGATATTGATTTGCATTGGACTCGTGCGAGTAATCACTGGGAAACTCTCAGAGTACCGAGTCCTGCGAGTCCCTTACTACTCGCCGAGTAACGAGTCCTAGCGAGTAGATTCGCCCATCCCTAACCGCCGCACACCGACACTGCTACACACAGGCACCACCGCATACAGACACCGCCACACACAAACACCGCTGCACACAGACACTGCCGCTCACCGACACATCTGGAAACTGACACCGCCAAACAACCAAAACTTCTGTACACCGACACCTCTGAATACTGGCACTGCTGTAGATATCTACTATATAATTGCCTAATTGCTGAAATCGTGCACCAGCGCTCATTGGTCGCCGCCATCCGCGGTGACTATTGAGCGCAGCGTATGCAAAACAGCCGCGCGATTAGGCAATTATATAGTAGATATAGGAGCAGTGTCACAGTGCCTCTCGTCTGCGCATATTACACCCGCCTTCCCCTTTCTCCTCCGCTCACCTGTCTGCTCCCCTTCCCAGTCATCCACATGATCCCCCCTCCTGAGCTCTCCCTCCATGACAAGCCATGGGGCCCCTCTTGAGCTGTCCACCATGACAGGCCACATCCTCCAGCATAAGTGAGCCCCCGTATACTCTGCTAACCACTGAGCCGCCGTATACTCTGCTAACCACTGAGCCGCCATATGATCTGCTAAGCACTGAGCCGCCGTATACTCTGCTAACCACTGAGCCACCGTAAAGTCTGCTAAGCACTGAGCCCCCGTATACTCTGCTAACCACTGAGCCCCCGTATACTATGCTAACCATAGTCTAGAATACCCGATGCGTTAGAATCAGGCCACCATCTAGTTACTCTATATATGTCCATTTAAATATAGCACAGAAAATGAGATGCTACTAATAATTCCATACGTAGGTGTAAATAGTGATCATAGAGTTTAATTCAATATTGAATGTGTCTCCTTCATTGCAAAAGATACACATATATATGTATGCCTATTTAGATGCATGAAAAACATGCAGACGTATTTGGCAGATGTCATTTCAATGTGAATTGCATGGGCGTGACTAGGGATGAGCGAATATACTCGTAACTATTCGGTACTCACCGAATAGCACGGTATTCAGTCTACTTGCTACTCCGCGAGTTTCCTTGCGATTACTCGTTAGGAGTAGTGAGTAGTACATTCACTTTCACAGTGTATCTACATACACTGCCAAAGTGAAATAAAGGTTAATAAAAGGTGTTAAAAATAAAAAAATAACATACTCACCTATCCGACGGCTGTCCTGGGACCCAAAAAGAACACATCGATGGCCTGCCAGAACCTTAAGTCTGATGGCCAATCAGATGTCCGGTAGCAATCAGGTGATGTCTGATGTCACATACACTGCAAAAGTACTCATATTTACCCTTGACTTACATTGGACTCGCTAGTCGTAACAAGTACCCGAGTATTAGGACCTACTAGTTACAAGTATAGCGAGTCCGAATATTTCACTACTCGCTCATCCCTAGGCGTGACCTCAGTATGCACAATAGCATAGCTGGCACAGTGGTACTTGCTAAACCTGTGCATTCACAGATACAATCCAATATATATCACAACTGGATCAAACGGTATGATATGATAACGGTACGATATGCAAAATATCATGGGTTAAAGAACTGAATTTATTAAATTAGATTTTGGCATTCATGTTAGATATCTCTCAGACTTTAATTTATTTAGCACTGGGACAATACACTTGAGAGGAAGACGTGTACATTAGTGATGAACGAGTAATAAGATGCTCGAGTTTGAGTTACTCAAATCGAGCTGGACCGATGCTCAAATAGCCTCAGTTTGAGCAACAAGTATAATGGAAGTTTATGGGAAACTTGAGCATCTTTCCGACAGGAGGTCTGGAGGGGAGGAAAATCACTGAAATTGATAGAAACAGCACTGAAACTGAATGGGAACAGCACATAGCAGATTCCCAAATGCATCTCTGACTCCCACAGTGCCACTGGGAAGAAGAATATTTAATAGTTTAATATTATAACAGTGGATCCCTCATATTTTTTGAAAAACAGTGACTGTAAAACTTTGCTTTATCTTGGCTGGTTATTACAAATAGAGGTTATACCCTGTTGTTTTTTTTTATTATTTACTTTTAAATAAATAATTTTAAAAAGGGCCTGGAGTCCCCACCATTTTTGATAACCAGACAAGGTAAACCAGCGACAGCTGTAGACTGGTATAACCAAGCTGGAAAGGTCCACGGTTATTGGGCCCTTCTCAGCCTAATTATACAAGCCTGCAGGCACCACAGAAACAGCACATCAGATTGGATACACCAATTCTTGCTCTTCGCCCAAGCACTTTCCTAGTGCCCTGGTGTAGTGGCAATCAGGGTAATAGGTGAATTGAGTTAATGTCAGCTGTGAATTGTCAGCTTGTGGAAGGATATCCAAAATGTTTGACCAAAGTCATACAGTTTAATGGCATTGGTATTAAATACTAATGAAATGTATGTAAACCTTTGACTTTGCAGGAAACAATAAAAATGCCTGAAAACATTATCATTGTCATTATTCTGGCATTCGACAAATATAAATAATTATGGTAATCCTAATTGACCTAAAATGGGAAAGGTTTATTCTGACTTCATGTCAGATGGAGAGAAAAACCTACGTGTTTCTTTTTACATAGTGTGTGTGAACGTCTGGTTTCAACTGTATATACAGTATATGTACAAATTCACACTGGTTTGCATCTATGGTGGTTGACTGTTCTTGAACTAATTTCTTTAAACATAATCCAAGCCTCTGATGATTTTAGTGATGGTTGCTGATGACCAAGAAACATTCCTGGGTTGTCCCAAATTGTTAGTGATATAGGGGATACTCTCATATTCAATACCAACGTACGGTCAACATTGCTGGGCTAAAAGCAGCCCTGGATTATCCAGGGTCTGAAATGAGTCAGGTGTTTCTCTGTCCCCAATTTGTCATTGCCCTTAAATTTAGTCCAAAATGTTGGTGGTTGCTGTATGCTCCATTTTCGGGACATTTCTTCTGGTCCTGAGAAATAGGAGTTATACGTTCTGCAGACCAATTCAGATAGCACACTTACACGTATTTAAACATGCCGAATCCCATGCTGGGCAATTTACCTTAGCTCTGTACTACTCAATATAATTTAGCTAATACGCTATGTAGACCTATTCAGGTCGCAGCCTTACACATATTGGAATACATTCATTCCCACGCTGGGCCGTTTAGCTTAGCTCTGTACCGCTCACTACTATTGGCGTAATGCATGCCACAGACCTATTAAGGTTGCAGCCTTACACAAATTGGAACATGTCCATTCCCATGCTGGGCCATTTTGCTTAGCTTTGTACCACTTATTATTATTTGGGTAATACACTACACAGACCTATCCAGGAAGCAGCCTTACATGTATTGGAACATGGTACAGAGCTTGTTTTGAAGACTTGTTGCATTGTGTGATAGCAGTGTCTGGAAATTGTCTCATCGGCAACACGCCTTGAAGTATAATACACATATGCAAAACCTTGGTTGACTTCATTGCAGGCTGCAGATGACCAAAAAAAATTCCTGAGTTGTCCCACATTTTTACTGATATAGGGATACATAATTTATAGCACTTTAATCATTGCTGGTACAATAACAGCCCTGGGTTGCTCCACAATGTTAAAGATATAGGGGATACATATTCGATAGCAGTTTCCAGTGACCATTACTAGCAACAAAACATCCCTGGGTTGTCCCACATTGTTAAAGATATAGGGGATACATATTCAATAGCAATTTACTGTGGGCATCGCCGGCAAAAAAAAAAGCCCTTGGTTGTCCCACATTATTACTGATACAGTGGATACATATTCAATATTGATTTACAGAGACCATTGCTTTCAAAAAACACCCCAGGGTTGTCCCAGATTACTATTGATATAGGGGATACAAATTTAATAGCAGTTTACAGTGATCATTGCAGGCAAAATAAAAGCCTTGGGTTGGCCCACATTGTTACTCATATAAGGGATACATATTCAATAGCAATTTACACTGACCATTGCTGGCAAAAAAACAGCCCAGGGTTTTCTTAGATTGTTACTAATATAGTGGATACATATTCAATACCAATTTACAGCGATCGTTGCTGTCATAAAATAGCCCAGGGTTGACCCACATTGTTACTGATATAGGGAATACATATTCTACAGCAATTTACAGTAACCATTGCTGCCAAAATAAAAGCCCTGTGCTGTCCCACATTGTTAAAGATATTGAGGAAACGTATTTAATAGCATTTTACACAGACCATTGTTGACCACCTGATGACCCTCTGAAAATTCAGGTTGAAGGCTGGTTCATGCACGTGCCAAACTTAGGCAAAATGTTGGCTGTGGATACCATTGTAAAGGTGTGCAGTTTATCAAGTAAAGTAGATTCAGTAGTAGTAGTAGTAGTAGTAGGTTCAGCAAAGCGAGTTGCCACTCAAAAGCAGCACTGCTGCATTGCTTCCAGCCTAGGACTGATCAAGAGGGAATTCAAACTGTGCTGCAGACATGAAGGAGGAGGGTGGGGGGGGGGCAAAATTTATTGTAAAGGGTCCACTGTGGGCCATGTTAAATAAATGAGTGAGGGCCTTCCAATATGAATAAGTGAGGGTACTCTGAAATGTACAGAGGGTGCTCCTAAATGATTAAGTACTAGAAAATTATCGCAAGGCAAATGCTCTGGCAAACAAATTAATAGGAAAGGGCCCTCCCAAATGAATACAGGAGGGCCCTCCCAAATGATTAAGTGAAAGACAACTATCACAAATCAAATGCCTTGGCTAACAAATTAATAGAGGAGGCCCCTCTCAAACATATGGCACAGGGCCACGTCTGGCCCTCCAGAAAATCAGGTTTCCTTACACCTGCTGGCCCTCTGAAAAATTGAATTGAGGGCGGCAGAATGACATTGAGGTGTGTTGGAAAAGAGGAGGGTAAAGCTCACGATTCCAACGGGCACATTGTAGCTGGCATTGTAAAGTGCTATGGAATACATATTCCAATATCTCAGTAACAATGAGAGAGGGACCAGCCAAATATATGAGTAAGAGCAGTCCCTCCCAAACATATGTTACTGGGCCACCTGAGGTTCCTCTCAAAAATCAGGTTTCCTTACACCAGCTGGTCCTTTAAAAACTCAAATTTAATGTTGGAAAATGCCATAGAAGTGGTGCTACGAATATGCAAATATAGTCCGTGGAGCCTCGTTTAGGAGTCTCAAACATGGAACTAGCCAGATATCCCTCCAGGGAAGAAGTGGTGCTTTAAGAGGAGAAGGATGAAGCCCAACACACCAATGGGCACATTGTAGCTGGCATTGTAAAGTGCTATGGAATACATATTCCAATATCTCAGTAACAATGAGAGAGGGACCAGCCAAATGTATGAGTACGAGCAGTCCCTCCCAGACATATGGTACTGGGCCACCTGAGGCTCCTCTCAAAAATCAGGTTTCCTTACACCAGCTGGTCCTTTGAAAATTCGAATTTAATGTTGCAAAATGACATAGAAGTGGTGCTACAAATATGCAAATATAGTCCGTGGAGCCTCATTTAGGAGTGTCAAACACAAAACTAGCCAGATATCCCTCCAGGGAAGAAGTGGTGCTTTAAGAGGAGAAGGATGAAGCCCAACACACCAATGGGCATATTGTAGCTGGCATTGTAAAGTGCTATGGAATACATATTCCATTATCTACGCATGCGTACGAGCAGTCCCTCCCAGACATATGGTACTGGGCCACCTGAGGCTCCTCTCAAAAATCAGGTTTCCTTACACCAGCTGGTCCTTTGAAAATTCGAATTTAATGTTGCAAAATGACATAGAAGTGGTGCTACAAATATGCAAATATAGTCCGTGGAGCCTCATTTAGGAGTGTCAAACACAAAACTAGCCAGATATCCCTCCAGGGAAGAAGTGGTGCTTTAAGAGGAGAAGGATGAAGCCCAACACACCAATGGGCATATTGTAGCTGGCATTGTAAAGTGCTATGGAATACATATTCCATTATCTACGCATGCGTACGAGCAGTCCCTCCCAGACATATGGTACTGGGCCACCTGAGGCTCCTCTCAAAAATCAGGTTTCCTTACACCAGCTGGTCCTTTGAAAATTCGAATTTAATGTTGCAAAATGACATAGAAGTGGTGCTACAAATATGCAAATATAGTCCGTGGAGCCTCATTTAGGAGTGTCAAACACAAAACTAGCCAGATATCCCTCCAGGGAAGAAGTGGTGCTTTAAGAGGAGAAGGATGAAGCCCAACACACCAATGGGCATATTGTAGCTGGCATTGTAAAGTGCTATGGAATACATATTCCATTATCTACGCATGCGTACGAGCAGTCCCTCCCAGACATATGGTACTGGGCCACCTGAGGCTCCTCTCAAAAATCAGGTTTCCTTACACCAGCTGGTCCTTTGAAAATTCGAATTTAATGTTGCAAAATGACATAGAAGTGGTGCTACAAATATGCAAATATAGTCCGTGGAGCCTCATTTAGGAGTGTCAAACACAAAACTAGCCAGATATCCCTCCAGGGAAGAAGTGGTGCTTTAAGAGGAGAAGGATGAAGCCCAACACACCAATGGGCATATTGTAGCTGGCCTTGTAAAGTGCTGGGGAATATCTAAATAAAAATTATTTAAGAGGGAGGGACTTACAAAATGTATAAGTCAGGGCTCTCCAAATTGTAAAAGGAAAAAACTGTGAAATGCTACGTATGAACAAATGTTAAAGGGGATTTTTTTCGTCTTTAGTTAGAGTTATATACAAGTGATTATGCAGGAAAAACTACTTCTTAACATTATACCCTGTAAAATGAAATTTGGGTTTTGTAGATGTTCATGTGAATCCTTAAAGGTGGTGTAATACTCTGTCAACCTTATTTCCAGAAACACCATATGAGTCAGTAATGCATGCAGGCATATTCTCCAGGCTCTTCCCATTCAGTTTCTTCCCATCCATTTCAGCTTTTTCTTCCAGCCCCCAGACCTCTTTTCCCAAAACATGTAATTCACAGAGAAGTTATTCTCTTCAAATGTAATGCATGTGTTTATTCTCCAGACCACAGAGCATGAAACATGCAAGATTTAAAAAGAAAAAATCTTTATTCTCGTCTTACTATTCACTTCTCCAGACCTTCCGCTCCTCACCATCACTCGTCTGAACTTCGCCGCATCTCCTTATCACTGTCACAAGGGCTGAAATCTCCCATTTTTGATGCTGTGACGTCTGGATTTGATGACAACCATGCAAAAAATCACCAGATCATGATATTCAGTGCTTTAAGCAGTGGAGAAGACCAGTGAGAAGCGGATGGGCCAGACAGGTGTAAGTTAAGGAAAGTATAAGAATATTTTATTACTTTTTAACTTTTTGATGGCCCTTTATGGTTTAAAAAATGAAAAATGGTCACCACCATGTAAGTGAATTACAAAATTTCTGCATCTTGGGAAATCAATAATTTTTAACATTTGAGTAGATCTCATTTGGCTTGAATATGTATTTGCATATCTCCAATGTCTATGCATATTTTGTAGTCCACTCTATATTACAGCATATTTCAATGCATAAGATACACTTTTTTTCCCCCAATATGTGGTGAAAGTGGGGGTGCATCTTATGGTCTAGATATACAGGGCTGTGTGACTGTAGGACTGTGTTGGTGGGGATCAGCGGCTCTTTCAGAGTACTGGAGGAGGCTGGCGCAGTCTGCAGAAGCAGCCCTTTTCATGTGGACCAGCTCATTAGGCTCATATAATATTCACTGTATCCCCCTGTCCATCCCCTCTCATTGCTGAGAGGTGGTCAGGGGGAGTGGTGCATATTATATGAGCCTGTGTACATACCCTCCCTCCCAGGATTTGGTAACTCATGCTAGCGCACACACAAAAGTAATAAATGATGTAATGCACTTCCCCATCGCTTCCTGCTCCCAGCACTTTGTATCCTCCTCAAGAATCCGATCATGTGAATGGGGCATGCTGTGATGACATCACTGTGCTTTACGGTCACATGATTGGATGCCGGCCCAAACAGGAGACATCGCACACAGAAAGACGCAAAGTGCTGGGAGCAGGAAGCGATGGAGAGGTGGATTACATCATTATTTTTGTTTGTGTGCTAGGATGGAGGACCAAACCTAAGATGGGGAGGACATGTACCAGGATGAAGTGGCTAATAAACCAGGATGGAAGGGCTAATATATTACCTGGAAAGGGCCATGGATGGGGACATTACCCCTATATTCTCCCCCCAATAACAGTGCATTTTATCCACATTTTTTTTGCTTAAATGTTTTCCCATACTTTCCTCCTCTAAAACCTGGGTGCGTCTTATGGTCCGGTGCGTCTTATAGTCTGAAAAATACGGACTATTTGTATTTATTTGTCGCCATTATCCCTATACCTGTAGGACAACTACACAGCAACAAAGGTTGCATTTTTCCTCCTTTATTTTGAAAGCTGTTTCTATAGTAGCGACAAGGAGGAAAGTTAATTTCATAATAATTTTTCTTATGAATTGTTACTTGCTACTTTAATTAGAACTGTTTATACTGAGCTTAAAATGTTTTAGTGGCAATGTTCAAATTTATATATCTTCTCTATATAACCACCCTAATTATAATTAAGTATTATATTCATGTTATTAGTTAATTGTGTAATAATAGATATTAGGCTCATATAAGCACCAGTGTTCTAGCGTGCGTAGAAATCTATGGCATTTGTAACGCTTCATTGTATCGTGATTTGTAAATGTTATAACATCTTTGGAGTTATTAACTCTGGATGTCAATGGTAACATTGTGCTAAACACGCTCTTTGTGTCATTTATTCATTTGAAATATATATAAAAAAATAAATTGCAACGGTACAAAGCTATTCTGTCGCAGTATTCCAGGGGTATTCATGCCCGGCTCCATTCAGAAGAAAAAAATATCAGTAATTCTTTTCTGTAATTGTTTAACAAAAGTCCTTGAAGCAAATTGTTAATGTTAAGTCACTAACAATATTCCTTTACAAATGTGGATACTGACAATAATACGAAGTAGACCTTCATATCCATTCAGGAGACGCTGTGTTCTGAAAACCCATGAAAAAAAAAGAACACAAAACATTCCGGAATAGACGCATGCGACCAACAAACATACCGTGTACCCATTTAATAAATCTTGTTATGTAAAAATCTATTTTCACTCTTAAATTAAACATTGCGCCAAGTCAACATGGCCTCCGAAATACACAAAACAAAATTCAAGGACTTTCATTATAATATATACAAAGTAAGGTTTGCCTATGCACAAGAATGCTTTTAGCAATGGGCTTAGGATCACAAAGAGAGGAAGAAAGCAGTTTTTAATGCCCCACAGACATTAAACAACACTGTTTCCTATAGACAGTGTGTCCTCTGAACCATCAAAATTAATAACATTTTATATGGGTTGCAATAGTTTAGTTAATATACAGGTGCATCTCATTGAATTAGAATATCATCAAAAAGTTAATTCATTTCAGTAATTCAATACAAAAATGAAATGCATTTATTATATAGAGTCATCACAAATGGAGTGATCTATTTCAAGTGTTTATTTCTGTAAATGTTGAGGGTTATGGCTTACAGCCAATGAACACCCCATAGGTCATTATCGCAGAAAATTAAAGTAGGGAGGATGAAGGGTCTGAGAGATAAAAATATTATCTAAGTAGGTATCAGAGGCTTTACCTTGTGTGGTTGTGAGAGTCACAATTACTATAAAAGTATAGTGCCTTGTGAAAGTATTCGGCCCCCTTGAACTTTTCAACCTTTTGCCACATTTCAAGCTTCAAACATAAAGATATAAATTCTAATTTTTTTTTGAAGAATCAACAAGTGGGACACAGTCGTGAAGTGGAACAAAATTTATTGGATATTTTAAACTTTTTTAAAAAATAAAAAACTGAAAAGTGGGGCGTGCAATATTATTCGGTCCCTTTACTTTCAGTGCAGCAAACTCACTCCAGAAGTTCAGTGAGGATCTCTGAATGATCCAATGTTGTCCTAAATGATTGGTAATGATAAATAGAATCCACCTGTGTGTAATCAAGTCTCTGTATAAATGCACCTGCTCTGTGATAGTCTCAGGGTTCTGTTTCAATTGCAGAAAGCATCATGAAGACCAAGGAACACACCAGGCAGGTCCGAGATACTGTTGTGGTAAAGTTTAAAGCCAGATTTGGATACAAAAAGATTTCCCAAGTTTTAAACATCTCAAGGAGCCCTGTGCAAGTGATCATATTGAAATGGAAGGAGTATCAGACCACTGCAAATCTACCAAAACCCGGCCGTCCCTCTAAACTCTCATCTCGAACAAGGAGAAGACTGATCAGAGATGAAGCCAGAAGGCCCATGATCACTCTGGATGAACTGCAGAGATCTTAAGCTGAGGTGGGAGAATCTGTCCATAGGACAACAATCAGTCATACACTGCAGAAATCTGGCCTTTATGGAAGAGTGGCAAGAAGAAAGCCATTTCTCAAAGATATCCTTTAAAGTCTAGTGTGAAGCTTGCCACAAGCCACCTGGGAGACACTAAACATGTGGAATAAGGTGCTCTGGTCAGATGAAACCCAAATCAAACTTTTTGGCCACAATGCAAAATGATACGTTTGGCGTAAAAGCAACACAGCTCATCACCCTCAAAACACCATCCCCACTGTTATACATGGTGGTAGCAGCATCATGGTTTGGGCCTGCTTTTCTTCAGCAGGGACCGCAAAGATGGTTAAAATTGATGGGAAGATAGGCGGAGCCAAATATAAGACCATTCTAGAAGAAAACCTGTTGGAGTCTGCAAAAGACCTGAGACTGGGACAGAGATTTATCTTCCAACAAGACAATGATCCCAAACATAAAGCAAAATCTACAATGGAATGGTTCAAAAATAAATGTATCCAGGTGTTAGAATGGCCAAGTCACAGTCCAGACCTGAATCCAATCGAGAATCTGTGGAAAGAGCTGAAAACTGCTGTTCACAAACGTTCTCCATCCAACCTCCCTGAGCTCCAGCTGTTCTGCAAGGAAGAATGGGCAAGAATTTCAGTCTGTCGATGTGCAAAACTGATAGAGACATACCCCAAACGACTTGCAGCTGTAATCGCAGCAAAAGGTGGCGCTACAAAGTATTAACTCAATGGGTCTGAATAATATTGCATGCCCCACTTTCAGTTTTTTATTTATTTTTTTAATTTATAATATCCAATAAATTTTGTGCCACTTCACGATTGTATCCCACTTTTGATGATTCTTCACAAAAAAATTAGAATTTTATATCTTTATATTTGAAGCCTGAAATGTGGCAAAAGGTTGAAAAGTTTAAGGGGGCCAAATACTTTCACAAGGCACTGTATATATTATGACTGCTGCAGTCCCCAGCATGGTGCATATGGAGCTGGGAGGATGAAGGGTTAAAAACCACGCTGCCATATTACACGAAGCATCAAAGGGTGAACATAATATTGATTTATTAATCGATTAGTAGTTCAGTGCTTTCTGGCCCCTTTCCTTAGGACAAATCAACATCATATTGCCATGTTTCAGGGCGTTTCACGGAGTCCTGAAACACGTTGACTAATAGTTCAATATTATATCATAATTTCATGTCTTGTGGAATACAGCAGCGCAGTTTTGAACCCTTCATCCTCCCTCCTTTAATTTTCTGTGATAATAACCTTTGGGTTTTCATTGGCTGTAAACTATAATCATCAACATTTACAGAAATAAACACTTGAAATAGTGTTTGTAATGACTCTATATAATATATGTGTTTTACTTTATGTATTGAATTACTGAAATAAATTAACTTTTTGATGATATTCTAATTCATTGAGATGCACCTGTAAATATGCAATGAATACTAAAGTGTAGAGATGAGCGAGTAACGAAATATTTGTAATCACTATAATCGTAACAAGTAGTTTTTGAT
>JARQOC010000005.1:94664017-94688100 GCA_033576535.1 Allobates femoralis
ATCTGCATCTCGGTCATTTAGCACATGCATATTGCTTTTACATAATTCACATGGGACAGAGGCTTGAAATCCTTGTACATTCACAATGAGCGTTATTTATTGAATTGCTCTTTATATACCTATAGGTTCTGTAAGTGTATGTAGTATGATAGAATTTTGTTAGCAATTTACATAGCATGTAAAACTACATTGCATAGAGCTGAGCTTAAAACAAGAATATGGTCAATAGAATTATTAATATTTATCAGTAATTATCATATGTATGGTCTGAAGCTTTCACCATTTACAAACCAGCAGTACAGAGAATGCACAGAATGCTCTTTATGTAAGCATTTCAATGTGACAGACTACTATCTATCTATCTATCTATCTATCATTATAAAAATTCTTCAGAGCAGCGCTTTAAATAGTAGAGATAGGTGCTAACATCATTCCTAGGTGGGGATCAGCCACCAATATACAGACCATATATAGAAAAAAGAGACTGCAGCCCTTTTTTCCAGGATGTTCCTTCAGCCTTTATTGACCTTCAGGTAAGTTTTGGCGACTTTTCGGTCAACCTGTGACCTTCCTCCAGCAGCCAGGTTGACCGAAACATTGCCAAAACTTGCCTGAAGGCAAATAAAGGCTGAAGGAACATCTGGAAAAGAGTGCTGCAGTATCTATCTATCTATCTATCTATCTATCTATCTATCTATGGCGGGCGTCACACACTATGATTTTGTGAGGGAACTCAATAACGATCTAAAGGGGTGCCCGTTGTGGACAACATCGTTAGTGAGGTGTCACATATATAGATATCGTTCAGGATGCAGCAATGACGTTGCGTGCAGGTATCGTTGGCACAACCAGCGACTGATGCTTGTCAATGATGTGAATAGGAGAAAACGGTCAGGAGATCGGTTATCGCGGTGTCACACAGAACGATGCAGCAGATTGCATGATCGACATAATCTGATATTGGGTCTGGTTATCATATCTGTGATTAATAATCTGACCACTTATCGCTTGTCAGATCAACCTGTCACATGCAACGACGTCGATGCAGCGACTGAAAATGTGCGACGTTTCAGTGATATCTATACAGATATCGTAGCCTGTGACGGCCACCTGTAATTTATCTATCCAACCATCCATTTATCCATCCATCTATCTATTATCTATCTATCTGTCTATTTATCTATCTATAAGTGAAAATTCACAGCGGCACACTGCAAAAGCCAACACATATGCCTGTATTAAACAGATAGATTAAAGCATGGTTAAAATTCTGTAACTAAATTAATGTTTTTTCAGAAATATTCTGTTGTAAAAAGTTTTTTTTTACTTATCTTATGATGAAAAAAGGTTCTTGGTGCATATATTGGCCAATATATGAGCCCATCAACCGTGACAAGGTGACATTCATGTGATGAGAACTAACCTACACCCTGCCTCTCTAGGGCCCGATAGATAAGATAAGTATAAAATCTTTTTACAACGAATTTTTTGAAAAAATATGAAATCTTTTCTACAGATTGAACCTTGCTTTAATCTATCTGTCTAATACAAGCATATGTGTTGGCATTTGCAGTGTGCCACTGTGAATTTTCACTTATATATTGTCCAGTATCACAGCGTTTGCACTAGTGATGAGCGGGTAGTAAAATATTGTAATTGCTATACTCCTAACGAGTACACGAGTACTTTTTAATACTCGTCTGAATAGCGAGTCCACTGTTAGACAATTAGTGATTGGCTCTGCCCACACACATCCATCCGTAAAACGAGTCTTTCCGGTAGAGTGCGGGAAGGGTGGCCTTTTTTTACGATTTCAATGCCTAAAACACCTTTCTGTGCCCCCAGAGAGACCCTAACATTCAATCTGCTCTCACGGGGTGGATGACTCACTTTGTATACTGAAGGGAACTGGCGATTTTTGTCATATCAATAACGATCGATACATCACCTACGAACATCAGCGATATTAACCAGGTAAGGCTGGTTTCACACTGCAAGTTTTTTCCCTGATCAGGTTTGTGGTGGCCAAAACCAGGGGGATGGAACCTGCAGAGAAAAACTATAATTGAAAGATTGACCCCTGTTCTGAGTTTTGGAGACACTCCTGGTTTTGGCACACAAACCTGATCAGTGGAAAAAACTGCAGTGTGAAGCCATCCTAACAAGTATTGCGAGTACTGTAATATCCGTAGCAAATATCGATGACACTCGCTCAACACTACATTGAACCTGTTCACATTTCGTTTCTGCAAGAGGTGCTGTCAGGTTTTTTTCTCTATCTATCTATCTATCTATCTATCTATCTATCTATCTATCTATCTATCTATCTATCTATCTATCTTTCTATTTACCTTGCACCATTTATCATTTTTTTGTCTGTCCTATATCTATCTATCTATCTATCTATCTATCTATCTATCATGCATTTGCACTACAAGTTTCAAAACTACCAATAGAAATTCTTTATTTTTAATAATATCAATTTCTTAATTGTGCAATGTAGCTTGCGCTGTCGGAAAATTGCTGCTCATTTTCAATGATTGTTTCCAGATGCCAACCTAAAGTGTATTGTGACATAGCATAATTCAATGTATTAAGCCCTCCCCTTGAATAACCTGGAGCTTGATTATGGTACTCTTCCTATGTTATCACTGCAGCTCTGAACCATAATGCTGAGTACCGGTATATATAAGTCTCTTCCACACACCGGTTATTACATGATATATGCTGTACACTTACCAAATGGCATTAGTCATATTTTTCCTTTGAGATCCATTTTATTTATTCACAAGTGGAACCACCTACTATTTTATACCCTTCATGCAGTGTAGGTAGGATGTAAAACCAAGTACAAAACATCAATTTCTCATTTTCCCCATGATTTAGTTTGTTTTCCCACAGTTCCAGCAGTAACTGGATGCAGTAGGACGTGTTGCGAGTATATGAAGTGCAAACTGTCCACAGTTCCCCTCCAGTGTTTCCTCCAGAGTCCTGCGAGTCAATGACAGCAGTTCCTCGACAGCATAGATTTTTGCTTAGTCACATGTCCTGGCGTGCCGTAAAATCCTCACTGGTGTTTGGAAGTCTTATTCTGACCCAGAATGACATCATGTACTGCAAGTAAAATGAACCAATACAATCAGTAGAGTCCTGGTACTTTACCAGCAGCTACTGAAACACAACAAGGCTCAACAATTGAAAAAGCCACAATTTACTAGGGGAATATCTATTTAATATGCTGCTTGATCTGCCAAGTTTATAGCCTAGCAAATCTGAATACAAATGCCGATGCAAATGAGGATTCATTATTCCTACATTGCCTTTGTGTTTCAGCTTAATGCAGCTTGGTCCCTGTGATAGCATAGCTTAGCAGACTGTAAGAAATCAGGATGGAGAAAAGGAGAAAGATAGCAGAAAATGAGATAAAAAGAAGAAGAAGAGGAAGAAGAAGAGGAGCACTGAAATGTAATATAGCATTTGTACAGTGTGGAAAGGTATCAACGTTAGCCTAGACACACTGACAATCAGAGCACATTTGCTTACCCAGATTACCAGCGCTGAAAATGAAGGAGTTAAGTAGACAGGACATTATAATTAGAGCCAGAACAGTCTTTTTTTTCCCCAATCATTATACCATATTGTGCCCATCATCCAGAAAGTGTCCTATTTCTCTCCACGTTTCAAAATTCTTTCATAATTGCAGACCTCATCGACTAGAAGACACCATTCATTCAGATCCCCACCAAGATTGCATGTAAATGAAAAACAAAAGGAGAAAAAAAAATCACCTCCTAATTTTCATCCTTGCGTATAATTCTCTCCACTGAAATATTCTCGGGGAAATAAAATTGCTTCTAATATGCATAAAAGTACAAAGGTGGAAAAAAAATAAGCACAGTACAAATACATCTGTTTATTATAAAAGGTAAAAGAAAAACAAAGATTACAAAGAATGCATAGCTAAAAATGGAATAAATGCCCCATGCATATAAAACATGATTAAAACATACAGCTTCATCATGCAGTCTTCTCGTTCTCCGCACATTTAAATACCTGTTCGAGAAAAAATAATGTACTGTTGGTTCAATATCTAAAGGATTTTTGATGTTAAGCATATGCGATAATTCCAAAGTCGATGCTGTAGGCTTGTTTTGTCATCCATAAATAAAGCACATTTGCATCTGTTCAGTCAAATTAACTCCATTAAATTCTGTGCTTATAATTAGCTCCTTCCCTGGTCTCGTACGTTAGGATGCTCGGGTGCTTGCCGTTTTGATTAAATCCACTATTGTCTTCCAATAGCTGGTACTAATTCTTCCAGGGAAATATTCATTTGAGGTGTTATTTTATTCTGCACTGCTGTTAGTTGTTTAATTTACGCCAAGTCCCTGCAGTGCTTTCCTTTAAGCCATCCTCTTTGTCTTGCCTTTGAAATTTACCAAATCGTACAAGAAATCAATACTTAATTGATTATTCACTTTTCTGCAGCTTCAAATAGCAAGCACACATAAGATTGGAAAGTAGGCACCCTGTCTCCATCGCAGAAGGCTTGCTTGGTGGCAAGGATAGACAAGTCTCCAACAGCAGACACTTCGTGAGCTGTGCAGTGGTGTATGGTGCCAGCCTCCGATAAAGAAAACGAAGATACTCTAATGAAACAGGAAATGTTCCCTTGTGAGACAGATCCATCTTAATGCTTTAAACAAAAAAAAAAGGCATAGGCAAGAAGCAATAGCATGTACATACATACCCTCCTCTTGCAATTTGCCTATTGTTTCTTCGATTCCTTGATCTTGACCTGTGGCAAGTTGGAAATGGAGAATCTGGAATGCCACCAAAATTCCTGAACCCCGCAATGGAAATGGGGGGGGATCGGTACTTTACCTTTTCTGTGCAGTAAGGATGGCAAGCACGTATCATTGCGAAATGTAGGACAATTTCCAGCAAGAGAGAGAAAGCAGAGCGAGAGACAGATGGCGGATCTGGCCACCAGCCAAAGTCAGTAAAATGAATTACATTGCTGAATAACTGTACATCATTGATTTTACCACTTGTTGCTGTATGGCTTTAAAAAAAAAATGAAAAAAATAAAAAGGCCTTGATGTTGGCAGGAATCCCCTTATGCGTCATCCCCCAGACAGTTTCAGATACATAAGTCACCATGCTGATCGCACTATAGCAGCGCGCGTCTTGCGAGGGTGTCTATGAAGATATGAAGATGAAAACAATCACGGCAATCCAGCCATTTTGTGTAATGAAGAATTGAGGACTGGCATTCAGACACGTTGCTATGTGCCGCATATTAATGCATGCTGAGTAGACGTCCTCCCCCTTTGCTATGAGTGGCACTAAGACCTCTCTAGAACAGCCACGGTGTGAGCAAAGATTTGCAAGGCAGCGTATCACCGCTACCATATTTAATGTGGCATGTACACTACCAAAGAACAACTGGTTGCTGTCTCGATAGACAAAAGCAGATCCCCGGGTTACATTGTTTGGGTTTTTTAAAAACATACACACACAAAAAAGCGAAAAAACAGCCGCAACAGACTGTTCAATAAATGCTTCATACCGAGGATGAAGGGAGATATTATGGCATGCCCAGGGGGGCTTTGGAAATCAAATACAATGTTTGAGTAGCACAATTTGAGGTACATTATAAAAAAGCAATTTGAATTGCCAATGAGGCGACACATATCTGCATGCTAATTAGACCTGTGTCAAACTAAGTCTGCAGGCTTCTCTTGATGCTCAGAACACTCATCCAGCTCTGCGGAGATATTTTCTCCTTCCTGCATAAATTATCAGCTTTGTTCTGCTGATCATTTGCAGCAAACAAACATGAAATGTAAGATCAAAAGGCGATTCTGAAATTAAAATTATTGATTGCCGGAGCCTAGATTTCAGAATCTAATTAGAAGAGGCACAAACAAAAGCTGATATTATTACAGATTGTGCCTGAGCAAGCAGCCAGATAGAACAAGGTCTGTAATTTATCTTTGTTTATGCAGCCAAGGATATTAAAAATGTAATTAAAATGGTAAAATGAGATGATCAGAAATGGCCACCTAGTGGCAAGTATATTATTTTAAATGAATGAGCTGTGTAAATAAAACAGTGCATTTTCCAATTACAGTTTTAACATCCCTTCAAAACATGCAGGACAATTACGTGGGATTTTTTAATGCGCTATCTTTTACATCAAGACATATGCGTAATCCAACAAGGAAGCAGAATAAATGAATGCTGTAACGTCCAAGGGAATGGTGTAACTTAAAAATACAAGCCTTTAAGTGGATTATTACATCGAGTATTTTACAATGATGTTACCACCATGCCTATTGTGTGGTCATTTGTTAAATTGTACAAGGGAAGTAGAACTTTAAGATTATAATCATTTTATAAAATCAGTTTCTGGATTAAAGTTTATGGATCCCAAGAATCATTCTACACTTTTTGTACTATTGTAAACGTTTCACATACAAAGCCATCCGCGACCTGTCTCCTCCACAGATCTGTGACATGGTCTCCCGCTAATTACCTGCATTCAACCTCTGATCCTCACAAGATCTTCTTCTTTCTTCCCATCTTATCTCCTCTTCTCTCCTGCTGCATCTCCCAAACTCTGGAACTCTCTGCACCAATATATCAGACTCTCTTTACCATGGAAACTTTCAAATGGAACCTGAAGACTCACCTCTTCCAACAAGACTACCAGCGGCAGTAACCTACATGTACTATAACCGCTTACATGACCAGCCCTATCCTCTCCTACTGTATCCTCACCCAACCCCTTCTAGACAGTGAGCCCTCATGGGCAGGGTCCTCTCTGCTCACTTACTGTATCCTCACCCATCGCTTTTAGACTGTGACTCCTCATGGGCAGGGTCCTCTCTTCATCTGCTATATTCTGACCCATCCCTTGAATAATGTCAACCTTCACAGGCAGGGTCCTCTCTCCTCCCATGGTGTATCCTCACCCATCCCTTGTAGACTGTGACTCCTCATGGGCAGGGTCCTCTCTTCATCTGCTATATTCTGACCCATCCCTTGAATAATGTCAACCTTCACAGGCAGGGTCCTCTCTCCTTCCATGGTGTATCCTCACCCATCCCTTTTAGACTGTGACTCCTCATGGACAAGGTCCTCTCTTCATCTGCTATATTCTGACCCATCCCTTGAATAATGTCAACCTTCACAGGCAGGGTCCTCTCTCCTCTCATGGTGTATCCTCACCCATCCCTTGTAGACTGTGAGCCCTCGTGGACAGGGTTATCTCTCCTTCCCTAATGTATCCTCACCCATTCCTTTTAGATTGTGAGCCCTTGAGGGTTGGGGCCTCTCTCCTCCTGTACCTGTGTGTGCCTTGTATTGTTCATGGCACATGGTTATTGCACTTTTTTAATTAATTATACCCCTTTTCACATGTTAAGGCAATAAAATAAATTGGTGCTATAATAATTAGTAATAATAATATAGTAATTATCAGTGGTCTCTCAACAATAAACTGCAGTAAATTAGTCCCTGTTACTGTTCTGTACAGACAACATTGTAGGAATAAATTTTATGATATGACATGAACGTGAAGCTCAGTGGCAATGTCTAATATTTGTGGATCAGGTGCTGAGAAAAAGTGACAAATGACATGAGAATCACATGTGACTTGTCTCATATTTTAAAATATAAATTCACATTAGGGGAAGAGAATTAAATATTAGACTAGATAAAGGATATACATGAACTTTTACTGTGTAAAGTCTTTTTTTAAGGTCAAAATGTGTCCCTCTTTATAAAGAACCTGTCAGCACGATTTTGTAATGTAAAGTAATGACATTGCTTTGAAGACATCATAATGCTGATTAAATTTATACCTTTGAATAATAAATTTGCTTTATGGTTCTTCTTTCATTACTGTATGAAGTTTTCTGCTAATAAATTTATTGTGCACAAGAGTCGTAGTGTACACTGGGTTTCTCCTCCCTGTCTATGATTCCCCAGCCTCTTGCCTGCCTCTGGTATAGAAATGTCCTGCCTCTACTGTTTGAAATCTCAGGAGTTATCTGTCATTCAAAAATAGGAGAGTGAGAACACAGAAGACTTGTAGCAGATTATGGAGCGCTAGGGTGAGAGAAAGTATTGGACCATATTTGGGTGGAAAAAACCTTTATATAACCTTTTGCTTTCCAAAACGCATTTTGACAGTTTTAATCTGTCTTCATCATTGTCAAAATACGTTATGGAAAGCAAAGGGTTGAATAAAGGTTTGTTAACCCAAATATTGTCCAATACTTTCCCTCACACTAGCGCTCCATAATATGCTACAATTCTTCTGTGTTCTCACTTCCATCTGCCTGAGGGAAAGCAGCAGGAGCAGCTCTGGGTAACGATCGCTACAAGCCGGGCATCCACAGGACGTGCGGTAACTAGTAAACCAAGAATAATAGCATAGGATTGCGGTGACGTGTTTCCGGGATTTTGGATCACGTGATGAGTGCTTACACGTGCTGTGTAAGAGGCGGTGGTGACCAGCGTTACTCTCAATGAACAAGCTCCAACTGGGGTTGTGCTAAGGTGCACAACCCCACTAGGTGAGTGGCCAATGGGCCTAATTTCTATTTCTACTAGACCACTAAGTATTCGCTTAGCACTCCTTGTATCTCCTCTTTTCTATTGAAATACTGGAGGCAGGCAGAGGAGTGAGGAATCACAGATAGGTAGGAGATGACCCAATGTACAGCTTGGCTTCTGTGCACAAAAATCTATTTAGTAGAAAATGTCAAATGGTGATTACAGAAGAATGCCAAAGTGGAGTTTTTTGCCAAAGGTATCAACTTAATCAGTATTACAGTGCCGTCAGAGGTATGACAAAATTGTGCTGACAGATTTCCTTAAAAAGAATATGTCAGAGGATTTATGCTGTCCGGAATCATGGATAGCATAAATCGGCAATAGCTATGGTGTTTCAGAGAAAATAGGTCTTTCCTTTTGTGCATGTATAGGGAGATACCGGTCAGTCAAGGGAAACATAGGTGGGGAGAAGCCGACTGGGACCTATCTCCAACTTTGTAATTTTAGACAAATGAACCATGACTGGTCCTTTCCAAATATATATTTTTCTGAAATGCTCCAGTTTCAGAGTAAAAGATATAAGGCTGCAAAAACCCGCCACTGCCTGAATCATTATGAAAAATTATTTAAACAACATGAATCAGTAGACAGATTCCCTTTAAGACTTTTACATGTCTTTAATAGTATGTGTACATTACAAATAATATTCACACTTTGTTATCTGCAAATTTAAAAACCACACTGCCGTATTCCACAGACATCAAAGGGTGAATATAATATTGATTTATTGGTCATCACATTGGGTTTTCATTGGCTGTAAGCCATAATCATCAACATTAACATAAATATACACTTGAAATAGATCACTCTGAATGTAATATATGTGTTTCACTTTTTCTATTGAATTACTGAAATAAATTAATTTTTTGATGATATTCTAATTCATTGAGATGCCCCTGTAGTTACACCCGGGTGTAGATTACTCATGCCACTAAACTCAATATATCTTAAGATAAGTGAAATAGTGAAGAATGTATATTTATATTTGTGCAAAGTTAAGTTGCCCCAGCATGGGAGCCATCGAGAATTTAACTTGTGCACAGGACTTTAATTGAACACATAGGCCTTGATGCAACATCAACATTTTTGCGTTGAGTATTTCTTGAAATATATAATCGAAATCACGGTTCGTAAACTTGGTGCAAAACAATTAAAGGCTTCTTTTCTGTCATCAAGCATTTTTGCAACTTTTTGATCAAAATTGAAATCTTTTTCGAAATGTTTTAAAAGATATAACTTGTAGGAAAAGATACATAACACGACATCAGGGTGCGATGGGGTAAAATTGTGCCAAGTTTTGCCACTTTTTAAAAGGTTGCAATTGATGATTTGCCCAAAAATATGTGGAATCATTAACCACCCACAAATAGGGAAATTAATTTGATAGATATAAAATAGTTTTAAAAAAGACGCAAACAGTATAATGAAAACGAAAATGCACAAAAACACAAAATAAGGCTAGGGGTCACATTTGCGGTAAACTTTTGAGATCCTGATCCAGTTTTGAGCTGTTAAAAAGCTTAAAACCGGATCAGTAACCGCAGCCCATAGGAGCCCATTATAGTAACCGAATTGCTCTTCATGTAATCCGGTTACTGCTTGCGGATCTGCAGCCTGCAGTAAAAATCATGCAGGCTGCAGTTTTTGCAGTGGGTTAGGAAACCGCAGCGGGGATTGCTATAATGTCATGCGGCTGCCGCAAGGCACATGTGAATGCCTGCGGCAGCCGTATGCTTTCTTCATCCCTGCTGCCGCAGGGATGAACAAAGGGTTAAATGTTAATAATAGCTGTGGGCAACATGTCTCTAGGGTGTGCCCACCCTCCCTAGAGACATGCTGTCCACTCAAGTGGGCATGAGAGGGGTTAATCTTGTCAGTATGGTATTGCCGGCTATTGTCAGCTTTGTCAATTTTATGAATGAATGCTCCTCACAGTAGAGGAGATACTGTACGTAATGTACGTACTGACAAATATGCGAGTATTAAAAACTACTAGCTACAAATCTCCTGAAGCCAAGTATGTCACTATCCGCTCATCACTAGTCTTTAGTACTTTCACCCTGAAGCAGTTTTTCACCTTCATGACCAGGTCAACATTTTGGGGATTGACCAGTGTCACTTTATGAGGTTCAATAGAGTTTTTACCAGGCTATTTGAGCTCCCAGAGGAGGAAGACATTTTTTTCTGTCGAAACGCGTTGTATGTGCTTTTCTTGAGAAATAATATAAATCCTTTATGAATTACAAGACGTCTTGGATCATAGACCTCTTGGAGCGCAAATAGCCTGGTAAAAACTCTATTGGATATTTATTCCTATGGTAACTCGGTCTGAGCTACATACTAGCTACCAGGGATTTGCAGCATACCGAATACTGAGGACATCTATTCATGGATACTTAATGGTCCCTAGTGACCGATACGCAAGTTAACAAGACCTAAAAAAGGTGAGTGCCATCTACATCCACCTACGATCTAATTATACATTTACATTTAGATCTGTGCGCTTTCTTCCTTTCCTTTCCTTCTACCAGAAACTTTATGAGATTATAACTCTGTAAAGCTTCAACAGATCTCAGTGATTTAGACCTTATTTTTTGTCATTGTATATCATGCTTCAAAATAGTGTTAAAGTATTTTTGGATATTTGTGAAAATTTTGGAAATTTAGTGACAATATTTAAAATGTTGCAATTTTAAAACTATTAATTTTTATGGCTGTAAACCAGAGAGTAAAAAACATCTACCAAATGTCTACTTTACATCAGCATCACTCTTTAAACATATTTTTTTTCATTAGAAAGTTAGAAGGGTTAAGCGTTTATCACCAATCCTTAATTTTTCTAACAAAATTTACAAAACTATTTTTTCAGGGACCACATCACATTTGAGGTGACTTTGAGGTGAAAATACCCAAAAGTGACACTATTCTGAAAATTGCACCCTCAAAGTGCTCAAAACCACAATCAAGAAATTTATTAACACTTCAGGGGATTTACAAGAATTAAAACAATGAAGAAGGAAAACATGAAAATTTAACATTTTTCTTCAAATGTTATTTTGGCCCAAATTTTGCACAATAGGAGAAAAAGCTTGGTACAATTTGTTATACAATTTCTCTTGAGTATGCTGATACACCATATGTGGTGTAAAGTGCATAGAGTTTCTAGGAAGGCAAGGAGAGCCATTAGATTTTTGAAATGCAAAATTGTCTGGAACCAATAGTGGACGCCATGCCGTGTTTACAGAGTCTTTGATGTGTCTAAACAGCAGAACCTGCCCCCCACAGGTGACTCAATTTTAAAACTACACCTTTCGAGGGCTTTATCTAGATGTGTGGTGGCAGGTACCTTGAACCATCAGGTGCCTCCCAGAATTTTATAAAGTTGACCTGTGAAAAAAAAATCATATTTTTTCCCACAAAAATGTTGCTTTAAGGCCATGTTACACACACAGATATCTGTTCAGATATTGGTCACAGATCTATGGTTGCAGTGAAATCATGGACACATTGTTCCATTTGTACACAGCAACAAAATGTAACAATGTGTCCATGATTTTACTGCAACCAGAGATCTGGACCAATATATCTGTGTGTGTAACGTGGCCTTTAGACACAACATTTTAATTTTCCCAAGAGTGACAGGAAAGGCTTCACCATACATCTTGTTTTTCAATTTCTACTGAGTACGCCGATGCTCGATATGTGGTAAAAAACTATTTTTTGGGTGCAAGGAACAGCTCAGAGTTGATTGAGCACCATTTTGTCTGGAAGAGATTGCAGACACTATGTCAAAATTGAAGACCCCAGACATGCTAAAATAGCATAAACCCCCCAAACTGACCCCATTGAAAAAACTACACCTTTCAAGGAATTCATCTGGGGCAGTAGTGAGCATTTTTAATTTTCAGACAATTCACAGAATTGTATAACATTGGGCTGAGTAAATTTTTCCACTTAAATATTGCTTTGGCTCCAAGATTTTAATTTTCAAAAGGGGTAATTGGAGAAAATGAACAAAACAATTTGGTATGCAGTTTCTACCGATTATGCTAGTATCCAATATACACTTGAAAACTACTTTTGAGGCACATGGTACCTTATAAATTTTTCAATGATCTAATATATATGACATATACTTATAGAACATTGGAGCTCCAGTTTTACATTGGATTTGTGGCTATCAAGCCTAAGGGTGTTCCCGTGTGTCTGTTACCATTGATAAATGAAAATTTTCTGGTAATATATATCTAAGGGCCGCTTTACACACACCAACTTCTGTGACCAACTTCTGAACAGATCTCTGGTTGCAGTGAAATCATGGACACATTGTTCCATTTTGTGGCTGTGTACAAATGGAGCAATGTGTCCATGATTTCACTGCAACCAGACATCTGTTCAGAAGTTGGTCACAGAAGTTGGTGTGTGTAAAGCGACCCTAAAGGTACCGTCACACAGGGAGATATCGCCGGCGATGTTGCCGGCAACTGAGGGGCGTGGCCAAGTTGCCTTGTGTGACAGGGTGATAATCAGGCGAAAAATCGCCTGAGTAACATCGCCAGGTCTCCCAACAATGTTGGGAAACCTGGCGATGTTGGTCAGGCGATCATGCCTGATCGCCCTGTGTAACGCGGCAACCTGCAATGTTGCGGGCGATTCCGCCTATCTACAACATTGCGGGTTACCGCTCGCTGGGCAACCCAGCGAGCGATAGCCGCGGCAACTAGCCGGCGACATCGCCGGTAAGTTGCTCCATCTGACATCTCCCCGGCGATGTTGCCAGGGATGCGCGCTCCCGCGATCCCCGGCAACATCGCCGGCGATATCTCCCTGTGTGACGGTACCTTAAGAGATATATTGTTAGGCTTAGCGCTAAATCCCTTGGTACATGTATTAATTATGACACTTTGGCTTGATATAACCCTTTTTCGGGATGTTTATTAGTTTCTCTTTATACACAATCTTAAAGGGAACCAATCACCCCAAATGACCCCCCCGGACTGTTAATATGTGTCCCTACACCCAGCACACACATTTGGGGCAATCGTTTTTGCTAAAAAAAACTGTTTAGTAGAAGCTAAGATATAGCTTCATGAAGTTTAATAACTTCTGACGACTGGGTGTTACCTAGCTTTGTCCACGTGCAGTATTCGTGCTTGTCAGCTTCCTCTCCCCCTCCCTCTCATGAAAGGGGGCGGGGCTCATCGCGATTTAGCCCCGCCCCTTTCATGACGCTGCCAGGCTCTTAGAAGATGAGAGGGGAGGGGGAGAGGAAGCTGACAAGCACGAATACTGCACGTGGACAAAGCTAGGTAACACCCAGTCGTCAGAAGTTATTGAACTTCATAAACATATATCTTAGCTTCTACTAAACAGTTTTTTTAGCAAAAACGATTGCCTCAAATGTGTGTGCTGGGTGTAGGGACACATATTAACAGTCCGGGGGGTCATTTGGGGTGGTTGGTTCCCTTTAAAACTTCTTAAAAAATTCCTTAAAAGTAATTGATCTTATCATACTATCGCAATTGAGTTGATAGGATTCCTGTTTCAGCTGGGACACCTCCAGATTGTGGTCGTTAGTCCACCTGCAATATAAACACAGGTGTCTCTATCTGTTTTGCATTGGTATTTGTCTACGTGCTAATCTTTTATTTTGGTTGCTGGTGGTTACCTTTTATGGATGTACTGGTAATTCAGCTGTGACTTCAAAACAGCAGACCCCACAAGTACAAACTACACCTCTCAATCCATTATCTAGGGGAACAGTGATCACATTTATAGCATACTGTAGGTGTTCCACAGAATTGTATACCATTGGGAGGTGTAGAAAAAAATGATTGACTTTTTACCACCAAAATTTAGTTTTAGCCTCATATTTTACATTTTCACACAGGAAAATAGATAAAAATGGCATCAATAATTGGCATGCAAATTCAGATGAACATGACAATAGCCCAAATATGGCAATACAATATCTCATCCACCAGGGGGGAGGAGCAGTATTTGACTCTTGGAGTACAAATTTTTGTAGAACAGTTTGCAGATTCCATATATAGAGCACCAAAATGCCAAAAGAGCGAATCCACCATCAAGTTACCGATTATGAAAGTTGCACTACCTCTAGGAATACAGGTGTAGCAACAATTTTGACTCCATGGGTGTTTTCCAGAAACAAGCAGCAATGGGTGTTGCTGAGTGAAAAATGCAAATCTGGCATTGTAGTGTCCAGTAAATTGTATTCAGCTCGTGCTTCTAGAGACTCGCACCCCATAAATTAAGAGAGGGAAAATTTGGATTTAGGAGAGCAGATTTTGCTGGATTGTTTTTTCGGGTGGTGATGAGTCATGTTGCTATTCTACAATTTTTCTGCTACCATTAACTTTAAAACCCTCAACATTTCTGTTAGCAGAGCATGGACTTGAGTGGCGACTTTCTTTTTTGTGGATTGAGTTGAAGCTTTTATTGGGTGCATTTTACATATATTTTTTGATCATATTTATCCCAATGCTTTATGCTAAACACTTACATTGGGGTTTCCATCTAAATCTCCAAATTATCTGATTGAGATGACACGCTTGAGGGATCCAGTCACTATCATAGAGTTACTTTGAACTCAGTCCAGCCTCCAATCAGTGGTGTCCTTTTCAGAAATGCACAGAACTGTGGTGGACTGCACTTTTATGCATCACTGAAAAGAGAGAACACACTTTATTATAGCTCAAACTCCAAAAGGGCTCCCTCTGCCTCATTATAAGGAATTTTTCATTGGGGATTACATATGAATTATGTATTTTAGTGATTTAAGCGAAAATCTGATTCAAGGCTGGCTTCACACCACGGCGCAGTCCGGTCCGGGGCTGTCAGGCATGATGGCTGTAATTGCAGCTGCAGCTGCTGATTTTTCAAGATCGCGGCTAGCATGGAGCTAGCTGTGGTCCTGAAACAACAGCGGCGTGCAGCCGCTGGTATCTGGCTCCCGGATTCGACCAGACCAAGGCAATCCGGTCCCATAGGCTCTCATGTTAGGGAGAACTGGATTGCCCCAGATCCGGGACAATCCGGGACAATCCGGGCAAATCCGGGATCCTGCTTTTTGGGGTGTTTTTTCTCCCCATGGACACAAAAACGATGCAAGCAACATTTTTGTGTCCGGTCAGAATAATCTGAATTCTCCCGGATTCATCCAGAGAGTTGGAAACCGGATGGCAGGGAGCTGCCATCCGGCTCCATCCGGACCCATAGGCTACTATGGGGCCAAAAACCGGTCCGGGGCTGTCTGTTTACACTGGACAGCACCGGACCAGACCTTGCCATGATGTGAAGCCAGCCTAAGCAAAAAATGTGAGTCAGGCCTTTGGGAGGAAGAATGAATACAATTAAAGCAGCCCAAGAATTATATTGACTTATTTTTTATATCATTTACCAAGTGGTTTAAGTGAACAGGCAGCTTTATTCTTTGAGTCGGTCCAATTACATTAATATCAGAGTCAGGCTAGGGTCAGACCTGCGTCAGCCTTTAGGCTGATGATTCCATTTAAAACTTAGTTTTTCTCAGCCTGAGCGCATATCGATAATGGCGAATAGCGTTACATGCCGTTAATGCTATGCACTCATCCTGCCAAAACTTAAGTTTTAGATGGATTCGGCAGGCTGAAGGTTGACGCAAATATGACCCTAGCCTTATACAGGTTTTGCTACTATCACACATAAAAAAAGACTTTTTTTTATTCAAAAAAGTTTTTGCGTTACTATATTTTCATAGCTTTAATTTTTCTGTATTTGCTGACAGAGTGACGAAAGGGCTTCTTTCCTGCGGGATGAGTTTTTGGCTTTTTTGGTACCAATTTTGGGTACATAATGTTTATGATCACTTTGTATCCGTTTTTTGAGAGGCAAAATAAACATAAAAATGAATTGTTTTTTAAAGAGCTTTTTATATATATACTAGTAAAAAGGCCCGATGCAATTGCATCGGGAGCAGGGTGAAATTAATAGTGTGTATACAGGCGGGTCAGTGGGTAGCAGAGTATACAGAAGGCTCTGTGGGTAGCAGAGTATAGAGGCGGGTCTGTGGGTAGCAGAGTATACAGAAGGCTCTGTGGGTAGCAGAGTATAGAGGCGGGTCTGTGTGTAGCAGAGTATACAGACAGCTCTGAGGGTAGGAGATTATACAGGCGGCTCTGTGGGTAGCAGATTATACAGGCGGCTGTGTGGGTAGCAGAGTATAGAGAAGGCTCTGTGGGTAGCAGATTGTACAGGCGGCTCTGTGGGTAGCAGAGTATAGAGGCGGCTCTGTGGGTAGCAGAGTATAGAGGCGGCTCTGTGGGTAGCAGAGTATAGAGGCGGCTCTGTGGGTAGCAGAGTATAGAGGCGGCTCTGTGGGTAGCAGAGTATACAGGCGGCTCTGTGGGTAGCAGAGTATACAGGCGGCTCTGTGGGTAGCAGAGTATAGAGGCGGCTGTGTGGGTAGCAAAGTATAGAGACGGCTCTGTGGGTAGCAGATATACAGGCGGATGTGTGAGTAGCAGAGTATAGAGGCGGCTCTGTGGGTAGCAGAGTATAGAGGCGGCTCTGTGGGTAGCAGAGTATAGAGGCGGCTCTGTGGGTAGCAGAGTATAGAGGCGGCTCTGTGGGTAGCAGAGTATAGAGGCGGCTCTGTGGGTAGCAGAGTATAGAGGCGGCTCTGTGGGTAGCAGAGTATAGAGGCGGCTCTGTGGGTAGCAGAGTATAGAGGCGGCTCTGTGGGTAGCAGAGTATAGAGGCGGCTCTGTGGGTAGCAGAGTATACAGGCGGCTCTGTGGGTAGCAGAGTATACAGGCGGCTCTGTGGGTAGCAGAGTATAGAGGCGGCTCTGTGGGTAGCAGAGTATAGAGGCGGCTCTGTGGGTAGCAGAGTATAGAGGCGGCTCTGTGGGTAGCAGAGTATAGAGGCGGCTCTGTGGGTAGCAGAGTATAGAGGCGGCTCTGTGGGTAGCAGAGTATAGAGGCGGCTCTGTGGGTAGCAGAGTATAGAGGCGGCTCTGTGGGTAGCAGAGTATAGAGGCGGCTCTGTGGGTAGCAGAGTATAGAGGCGGCTCTGTGGGTAGCAGAGTATAGAGGTGGCTCTGTGGGTAGCAGAGTATAGAGGCGGCTCAGTGGGTAGCAGAGTATAGAGGCGGCTCTGTGGGTAGCAGAGTATAGAGGCGGCTCTGTGGGTAGCAGAGTATAGAGGCGGCTCTGTGGGTAGCAGAGTATAGAGGCGGCTCTGTGGGTAGCAGAGTATAGAGGCGGCTCTGTGGGTAGCAGAGTATAGAGGCGGCTCTGTGGGTAGCAGAGTATAGAGGCGGCTGTGTGGGTAGCAGAGTATAGAGGCGACTGTGTGGGTAGCAGAGTATAGAGGCGGCTGTGTGGGTAGCAAAGTATAGAGACGGCTCTGTGGGTAGCAGATATACAGGCGGATGTGTGAGTAGCAGAGTATAGAGGCGGCTCTGTGGGTAGCAGAGTATAGAGGCGGCTCTGTGGGTAGCAGAGTATAGAGGCGGCTCTGTGGGTAGCAGAGTATAGAGGCGGCTCTGTGGGTAGCAGAGTATAGAGGCGGCTCTGTGGGTAGCAGAGTATAGAGGCGGCTCTGTGGGTAGCAGAGTATAGAGGCGGCTCTGTGGGTAGCAGAGTATAGAGGCGGCTCTGTGGGTAGCAGAGTATAGAGGCGGCTCTGTGGGTAGCAGAGTATAGAGGCGGCTCTGTGGGTAGCAGAGTATAGAGGCGGCTCTGTGGGTAGCAGAGTATAGAGGCGGCTCTGTGGGTAGCAGAGTATAGAGGCGGCTCTGTGGGTAGCAGAGTATAGAGGCGGCTCTGTGGGTAGCAGAGTACACGGGCGTCTGTGGTGGTGGCGGCAGGCTACACGGGCGTCTGTGGTGGTGGCGGCAGGCTACACGGGCGTCTGTGGTGGTGGCGGCAGGCTACACGGGCGTCTGTGGTGGTGGCGGCAGGCTACACGGGCGTCTGTGGTGGTGGCGGCAGGCTACACGGGCGTCTGTGGTGGTGGCGGCAGGCTACACGGGCGTCTGTGGTGGTGGCGGCAGGCTACACGGGCGTCTGTGGTGGTGGCGGCAGGCTACACGGGCGTCTGTGGTGGTGGCGGCAGGCTACACGGGCGTCTGTGGTGGTGGCGGCAGGCTACACGGGCGTCTGTGGTGGTGGCGGCAGGCTACACGGGCGTCTGTGGTGGTGGCGGCAGGCTACACGGGCGTCTGTGGTGGTGGCGGCAGGCTACACGGGCGTCTGTGGTGGTGGCGGCAGGCTACACGGGCGTCTGTGGTGGTGGCGGCAGGCTACACGGGCGTCTGTGGTGGTGGCGGCAGGCTACACGGGCGTCTGTGGTGGTGGTGGCAGGGTATAGAGGCGTCTGTGGTGGTGGCAGGCAGTGTGGGTAAGTGGGGGTGATTGGGGGGTAATCAGGGGCAGCGTGGGTGGAGATGTCAGCCTCGCCTCCTCTGTAGCTTTAGTTGCAGACTGGAGCGCTGCCGTCCCTGCAGCCTACGGGTGTCACCTGTACACAGGTAATGGGAGGGAGGCAAACGGTCACTGACCCCATGGTGCAGAAGCAGGCAGCTGGCAGTGAGTATCGGTTGGACTGTGTGCGGTGTGGCGGGAGTGAGGAGCTCTCGCTTCAGCTGCTGTAAGTCCTCATGTGTCTCCGAGGCCGGCGGCTGGCAGCAGTGATGATAGCGGCGGAGCTCCGGGCGTCTGTGGGCGGGGAGGTAGAGGCTGGCGGGCGCCATTGTGTGCAGTCTGGCGGGGATGAGGAGCTCTCGCATCAGCTGCTGTGAGTCGTCATGTGTCTCCGAGACCGGCGGCTATCAGCAGTGATGAACGCGGCGGAGCTCCGGGCCTCTGTGGGCAGGGAGCTAGAGGCTGGTGGGCGCTGGCATGGCGCTCCTACAGGCGCGGATCTATGGGGGGAGTCGCGGGCACGGAGCGATCCGGTGCCGGAGGAAGTGTGTAGGAAGTGATGGCGGATCGCACCTGCCTTCAGCAGCACCGGCAGCGGCTCGTGATGACGCTGCGCGTCATCACTCGCAGTGCCGCGGGGGAGTCTGGGATTGGGCTACAACGCCCAAATTCCCAACTCCCGATTATATAAGTAGATATTTGTAGACTGTGAGCCTTTGTGGACAGGATTTCTCCCCTCTTGTTTCTGTACAACCGAACTGTCAACATTTATTGTTACTTGTATTGTTACTATGTTACTTGTCCTTGTCTGCCCCTTTTTAGCATGTAAAGCGCCATGGAATATAATGACGCTATATAAATAAATAATAATAATAATAATAATATCATTCATCATGTGGTAAAATTAATAAGGGCCTTTTCACATCACGTTTTTGTTCTGTTTGGCAGCAATGCATTTTTTCAGGTGCAAAAACGCATCAAACGTGGTAAAAACACATAAGTTTTTGCACCCATAGACTTATGTAGGAAAAGCACATGCAAACATGGTAAAAACGCATTGCAAAACGCGGTTGCAATTGAACGCACACATTTTTACCGGATGCGCTAACACACACTTAGACTCCAATACAAAAAACACATGGCCAAGTTGGTATGCATTTGGCACTATGCGTTTTTTTAGCACACATCATAACGTAGTTTGTCGTGTTTTTGGGCTGTTTTGGGAAACATGACTGTGCCGGATGAGTTAATTTATCATTGGAGACTTGGACAAATGCATCCGTTAACGCATGGTAGATGTATATATAATGCATGCTACGAAAATATACACACATGTCATGTGAAGGCCAGGGAAAAAAAGGCATCCTTTTAATGCATCCTTTCAGTGGATGGCACAACTCGAGTGTGACCCTAGCCTAAGGCTAGGGTCACACTTGCGTTGTTTTTTTTTAAATCCTGATCCAGTTTTGAGTGTTCAAAAAGCTCAAAACCTCATCAGGAAACGCTCCTCATAGGAGCCCATTTTAACAACTGGATTGCATTGCATGCAATCCGGTTACCGCATCCGACTCTGCAGCCTACGTGAAAAATCATGCATGCTGCAGTTTTTGGAGTAGATCTATTATCTGCCGCCGGGATAAGCAAAGTGTTAACACTGTAATAAAAGCTTAACTATTCATAATAATTGTGGCCATCATGTCTCTAGAGGGTGCCCACCCCCCCTAGAGACATGCTGCCTACTTAGGTGGGCATGTAATGTGTTAATAACTCATTTACAGTAAGCCGGCACCTGTCGGCTCTGTACAATTTTCTGAATGAAGCCACAGCTCCTCTGTCAGCTGCGCGCATACTCTACGTAATTTACATATAGTATATGTCACTGTCCGAGGTCCTGTAGGCTTTTACAGTAGATCTATGGCGATGCACTGCCCATAGATCTAATGTAAAAGCCTACAGGACCTCGGACAGCGCACATAGTATACATACATTATGTATAGTATGCGCGCAGCTCACAGGGTAGCCGTGGCTTCATTCAGAAAATTGTACAGAGCCAGCTTACTGTACATGAGTTATTAACACATTACATGCCCACCTGAGTGGACAGCATGTCTCTAGGGGGGGTGGGCAGGGATGAGCAAACTGTACAGTAAAAGCATTGCTCCAAATTACACGGTTACCGGATAGCAGCTTTAGCCACACATTTTTATGAAAAATGTGTGTGAAGCTAATTGCGTTCACCGCATCAGAATCTGGATGCGGTGAACGCAATTCTCTTTTAAAGTGTGACCCTAGCCTAAGATAGTTTTATTCTTGGGGCAATCACAATGAGGTGGTATGCACATTGTGTGTTTTTGATGCATTTTTTAATGCAGTTTTGTCACAGAACTGTATGCAAATCCTGATGCTAGCAAAGTCAATGAGAATTCTGAAGATTTGTGCACACTACTTATTTTTTCCTTGCAGATTTGCTTCAGAAATAAATCTAATGCATGTCAATTCTTGATGCATTTTTGCCGCATATTTCCAACCAAAATTCATAAAAAAAAAACATGGAAAAAATGCATCAAAAACACACCAAAAACACGTAAGAAAACGCACTGCATCTTTGGTGCATTTTTCTGCCCATAGATGCACATTTAGTGCAGAGTGTTTGCATCCAAATACTTAACATTTGCCCATAACCTTACAGTAATACCAAATCTATGACGTTTTTTAATGTATTGCCGTTTTTAAACAATAAAGACCATTTTTGAGATAAAAAAAATAGTTTTTTCATCATTATGTTCTTAGAGCTATAGCTTTTTTTTTTCCTTGAATGGAGCTGAATAGGAACTTGTATTTTTGGTACTTGGTTATATTTTCAGCTGTTCCTTTTTGTTTACATGGAACTTTTTAATCATTTCTTATTCCACTTTTTTGATGGTATGATGAAAAAGCATTTTTTTGCCACTTTAATATTTATTTAATATTTATTTTTCTACAGTGTTTATTCAATGGGTTTCATAAAACATTCATTCTGAATGCGGCAATACAAATGTTTACACTTTTTTTGCTTTCATTTTGATGTTTCAGAAATATTAGTTTTTATTGGTATATTATTTTTTCATTTTTTGTAATTTATTTTGTGTTTTTTTATATTTTTAATATTTTTTTTTTTTTTTTTTTTTTTTTTTTCCAAGTCTCTGGATAAGATGTCAACTTTTCCTTATCTGATTGCTGATCCAAGTCTCTGCAATTCTTTTGAATTCTGTAATGCTTATATCAGTGAATCAGGAGACTGGATATAGCAAGTGCATAAAAGTCTGTGCTGCTGTATGATTAATGAAGGACTAAGAAAAGGTAAATCAAGAAGGTTGTTTTATTCGACGCGTTTCAAAGTGGTTTCCTCACTTCTTCAGAAAACCAAATAAGACTTGGTTGGCTTCTTGAGGAAGTGAGGAAAGCACTGTGATATGCATCAAATAAAACAACCTGCATGATTTACTTATTTTTAGTCCATCATTAATCATAGAGCAGTGCACACTTTTATGCACTTCCTATAGCCAGTCTTCTGCATTCCCAATTGCCTCTTGGCAAGTGGATCTCTCTAGTAGCCGTTTTATGTGATTATATCAGGTTGTGTGTCACACAACCCTGTTAGGTGAGCGAGCCATTATTTTTGTTTTCATTTTTTATCAGATTGATAACACCCTATCTACATTTCATTTTGTCCATAGTTTCTTTTATTTCAGGCTGCCTTCACACTTGTGGTTCCCTTTGCAGCGTCCTGCGGAGCGGAACCGCAAGCTGAGCGCAGGCACCGCAGGTCCCTATGTTTAACGTGAGGACGCAGGTGCCTGCCTCTCTGGTGCAGATTGGCGTGCGCACCCTGTGCGCACCCATTCACTGCAGTGTATGATTTGTACGCATGCGGATGCATGCGCACAAATCATACATTCTCATCCGCACCAGGAACGCGACAGGGAACCGCAAGTGTGAAGCCAGCCTTAGTGACTGGCACACAGGAACAAAGCATGTCAGGTCCTGCTCAAGGCAGGACCTTATGGGCCACCACACCTGGGTGACTTGTGGCAATTATCTGGACACCATGGACAACAATGGCACTACACGATCACAATCACGTTGTGCCAATCAAAGGAAAGAAGGAGCTCCCTCCATCTGAAAAGTAGATTGATACCATGGTTGTTATTGAAAGTGGCAGCAGAGGGGTTAAACCGATTACAAAAATTACGACAGGGTGTCCGCTATGACATGCAGCCTCACAGGCCACTGTACCTTGGTTACTTTTGGCCATTGTTTGACCCGTGACCAAAATGGACAACTATGGTACTACACGATTGCAATTGTGTTGTGCCGATCTGAGGAAAGAAGGAGCTCCCCCATCTGAAAAGTAGATCGATACCATGGTTGCTTTTGAAAGTGGCATGACAGGGGTTAAACCGATCGCAAACATTACGACAGGGTGTCCGCTATGACATGCAGCTGACACTTGCTAATGTTTTTTTTTTATTTTTCTTTTGAGCCGGTGCGATCTCACATGTGTGGCAGTTTGCTGTGAATGGGTTAAAGCTACATTACACAGTATTATATAAGAAGAGAAATAATTAATTAGCAGAATATCTAAAACATTATTTTATATTTATTACTTCTAAATGCAAAAAAAGCTGAAAAGATAAATCTATCGCAATGTACTAAATTAGGTTTAAGCATTTTAATTAAAGTGACAGATAGTCATAGTTAGCAAACAAATAAATCATTTTTAGCTTTACATTCTCGTCCACTAATTAGGAAAGGAAAATAATTGCAAAATGAATTATTCACATTAATAAAGAAGAGCAGTCCAGGATGATCCGCTTTGTACTGTTTTATGCCATGTCTTTAAATGTATGTTTCCAGCATAAATAAAAACTGTGAATTATTTTAATATTCATTTTGGTATATTGTCTTTGTGAGGTCTCGTGCAGTACAAGCTGCACTTAAAATGGCTAATTAATTATTAACGTGTGGTTAGAGTTCTGCTTTACTACA